>QYAK01000034.1:0-294694 GCA_003988795.1 Proliferodiscus dingleyae
GGGGCCCCCCCCCCCCCCCCCCCTCCTTCCCCTAGGCTTGCTCGGACTCTTGGGATTGTCCGTGGGCTGGTTTTGTTTTGACGGAGGTGAGAAAGGAAAAAACTACCCTACTGAGTCAAAGCATCAGATCATCATGATTATCATCACCTTTGTTCTATTTGCATAAAAACAGAAGATGAGACGGGCAAAGAAGCAGGCAGTGGTATCGGACATTAAGGGACATTAAGATTTTCTTTTTCTTTCTTCTCTCTCTCTCTCTCCTTCCCCTCTCTCTCCTCTCTCTGCTCTCTCTGCTGGTATTAGGCATACAAATACACCTGAATCTGGCGTCTTGAGATCTTTTTTCCTTACAAAGTGACACACAGACCAGACGGAAAATATTAGATCGGGTATGGGGGCCTTCGCTCTCTACCCAAGATGACAAGAAGGCGGACCCTCTCTCTCTCGCCGCAAGAAAAAATAAATAAAACGGCCCTCTAGAAAAGATAAGACAGAAGAGATCAAAAAAACAATAGTTTCTTTTTCCCCTCCTTGCAAATGTCGAAAAGTCGTCGCAGCACGACGAAAGATGCCCTCATCCGACCCGGCATCGATTTGGTATCGCAACCCTAATTACATCAGGAAAGATGAACGCCAAGTGAAATGCAGAATTTTGCAAGAAAGAGGTGATGTTCCACGGCCAGGACCGTTGAGCTGTGCGCACTGCACGGTGCGCCCTTGGGGGGGGGGGGAGGGGAATTCGTCAATTATCTACAGGGAACTGAAAGTAGATTCGTCGTATGTTCGTCATTTCGGAAGGCTTCCTGGGCCGAGGCAGCCACAGACATCTGATGAGACAAAGCAAGCTTTTTTTCTTCCAGTTAAACTTCTTCGGTAAATCTCGACGCGTGAGAACCGTCTTGGGATGGATGAGAACGGCCTAAACCGTCAGGTCGCCTGGGAGGAGTTAGAGCTGGTGGGGGTGCTGCCGCAGAATGTCCAAATGGTCCATGCTCTGTCACAGGTGTCCGAGCTGGACTTGGTCGCATGACAGGAACGCCACTGTCCCGTTCTGGGCCGAGATGGGACGACGTGGGAGGCGGGCTTCCAGGACCGCCATAAAAGCCTGTTGAATCCCGGTAGAAGGATGATCCACTCAAGGTATTATCCTGTACCCCGCCACCATATCCGTCACCACCAGTTTGAAGTACAGACGGTAGCTTTCTTCCAGAAACCCGATAGAAACCTCTTTCGCTTCCTGCAGTTGACGATGCTGTTCGGTCCGTCCTCTGGGATGCTCGTTTATTGTAGCCCGTCAGACTGGCTAGAGCGGTAGGGATCACGAATGGTAAAGAACGCTGCTGGGTCATGGCGGGCGGTGGTTGAGATGGAGGTACATCTCGCACTTGATCACCACCGGGCCCATCATCTCCGTTGCCTAGGGCAATCATCGAATTCTTGCGTTTCCACCATCTGATGAGCAGGAGCAGTAGAAATGCCACCAAAGCCAATCCAGCAAGACCACCTAAGACTCCTCCCAGAACCTTATGGGTGGTGGCACTGCTCGGTCCAGACCCAGATCCATTTCCAGAAGCTGCAGTACTAGAAGGCGATGCCCCCGAGCCCGTGCCCGTGCCCGTTCCTCCCGCGCCAGTAACACCGGCACCTGTCGAGGTCGATTGATGCGATGAAGAAGTGGGTGAATATCGGGACGATGTCGGGCTCGTGAGTGATGATGTCGAGCTTGATGAGAGCGAAGATGATGAGGTAGAAGATAGGGGTGTAGACGATGTGCTGGAGAGTGATAAAGGTGTGGTCGAGGACGTCGAGGAGTTGAAAAAGTTACTCGAGAAGGAGGCAGCTGGGGTTGCTGATAAGCTGCTGGAGCTTGTAATTACTAGATATTTGTTCAGTTTAGAATGCAGGCTTCCCATCAAGCAGACTGGGTTTTATCTTACAGGTTGTCGAATTAGAGCTAGCAACGAGAGAAGGAAAAGTCGAAGATTGCGCCGAAGGATTGGACGTTGGGGGCAGTGATGATGCCTCTGTACTTGTGGAATTTAAAGAGAGTGTTGCGGGGGCGGAAAGGACAGACTGGGTGGATGGGGCACCAGAAGCGCTCTCAGAGTTGGCTGGAGTGGCTGGAGTGGCTGGAGTGGCGGTCGCCTGCGAGGAGGCATCTGTCAACGATGCTGTAGGGGTGGCCAGGACTGTCAAGATCGAGAAGGTACTGCCTTGGGAGTCGACATCGATCTGCTGGACGTAGGAGACGGTCGCGATGACCTCGGTGACGGCCGAGTCGGTCTGGATGACGGACGTCGCTGTCTGGCGCTTGTATAGCTGGTGCTGATGGTGGAGATGCAAATGACGGTGTTCATGGTCGTGTGGTGGTGGTGGTTGTTCTTGTACGTAGTGGTATTGTTGCTGCTCGCGATGAGCCTTCTCGTGCCTGGCCAGAATGAATGATGGCGCAGACGGGGGGCGGTCGCCGCTGCTCATGGCGGCGAGACGCCAGGTGCTGCTCTACAGCAGAGGAAGCAGAATGGACTCTGCGGATCGAGGCGGGCGAAGAGACATGTGTGTTCAACTCATCGCATCGTTCGTTCCTGGAGCGTTCGTCCACCTGAGGGAGAAGAGGATGGGAGGTTGGTGGTGGTGGTGGTGGTGGTTGGATTGTGACGAGACGAGACGAGACGAGATAGTCGTGGGCCTAGCAGAAGCACGAGCAGTTGGGAGGGAAGGGTGTGAGTGAGTGAGTGAGTGCAAGCCCAGCCGTGTGTGTGTGCAGAGCACCAAAACCCCTGGTGCCCGTACCCGTACTGAAAAGTCGCCGGGCCCGTGTCAGTCTGCATGCACGTCTGCACGTCTGCCAGTCTAACACCCTCAGGCGACGCTAAGAGCCGGTAGACCTGGTCTCGCTATTTCGCTTAAGACGGTTGGTGGGGGAGAAGAAGGAGTTTCGGTTTCTCTGGCAGAGAAGAAACACCAATGAAGGATGAGACAACGAATGGAAGACGCGAGCAGAGACAAGAGCAGAGACAAGAGCAGACAATGAAGACGAGTAAGAGCCAAGGGGTGAGTGCAAAGAGGGCCAAGGGGAAGGGGAATCTTCTCTCGACAAGGGAAGGGAAGGGAGTGGCCCATGTTGGGCATGCAGATATTCGCACGAATCAGATCCCCGTTCCTGGCCAAGGGCCGCAGGGGTTCCCATCAAACCCGTAATCTGTTTCTCCAGCTCGTAGTCGCCCGCCAGCCAATGGCCGTCGTGCAATGGATCCATTGGCCAATGAGAGTAGTGATGCCCAAAATTAGCGGCAGGATCTCGACGGGGAGGGAGATGAGATGCCCCCACATCGTATCCACATCGTATCCACATTGTATCCACCCAGCACCCACCGTCCAGACCTGCCCCGGCCCCGGCCCCGGCCACTACAGACAGGACGGTACGAAGGTACCTGCGAGGAAACCAAATCTCTCGAGCAGGCGATCACTCGGTCATACGAGGAGGAGTAGAAGTAGGAGTACCACTCCCTCAACCTGACCGCAACCAGACCAAATTCTTGATGACGCAGGCAAGTTCGCACGACGGTGTTCTTCGATTTCTCGGTTCTTCTATCTATCCAGCCAGCTAGCAACTGTTGTTCATCGAGGGATCTGCCGACTTCAGCACGCGCTCGGCAAAAGGATCGCATCGGGATATAGATAGATATACTGTAGATTGAGCGATTGCGCGTCAGGAGTCGGGGGAGCCAGGACCAGGAGCCAGGAGCCAGGAGCCAGCAGCGAGAAGCGAAGAGCGAAGAAAAGCTCGTGATGGGTTCCGAAATAGCAATCTCCTCCTAATCTCGAGAGGCTAAAGTTATTAAGTCGGGCCTGCTCTTCCTCCTCCTCCTCCTCCTCCTTCACCACTACTACTATCACTGCTCCACCACCCTTTGACCCGCCCAAGTTGCGCACGGCGCCTCTTTTTTGGTTTTAAGCAGGCATCCAGGTTCGTCGCCGCCGCCGCTGCTGCTGCTGTTGTGTTGTGGCGTATCACATCAAAGAGATGGCGTCGGCCCATGAGCTGCAGGTGGTGGCCGTCCAGGGTATGTATCCAGATAGTCATTCTACTGCGAATAAGTCAAAGTCAAATTGAACCAAACCAAACACTGCGAAACCCAAGGCAACAAAGGCATCAAAGGGCCAGTGGAGTCAGTGGGATAGGGCCGAAAAAACATCCGTAGTGTGAAACATCTTGATATCTATCTGAGCCATATATGACCCAAAGAATGCAGCTCCGTTGCTAGGATTCGGAGCGCTGTTAAAAGAGTAAAGACTACATTATCATCCCACCAGCTACGTGGACCAGCATCCCGCCAGTTGAAAATATGGTTCGATAGTCAAATGCAGTATTTCATGTCTGATGCACACAAATGGTCCTTTTGAGAGTGATTTGTGAAACAGTCACGAACCTCAAGCCACAGCTCATGAGCCACAGAGCCACCAACCACCAGCCACTCACTGAGACGACCACGAAGCGTGTCGCCTGTCGCCTGTGACTTGTATGTCCGATGATGCAACTGGCAACACCCCTGAAGCGCACCCGATACTTGGTACAGACCCCGCTATCTGTATAGACAACTCAATCGTAATGGCCTACAACGCAACAAGACAGAACACGGTCTGCAAACTCATCGTCATCAGAAGATTGAGATGTGATAATCATCATGGCCACTCCAGCCCAGACAGATGAAAAAATAAGGCCGACACGGCCAGCTTCTCCTATCGAAGCTTCCGCCACACCTGCACAACTTACAGAAAAAGCAGGCAAGCAGACGTACCTCTCTGATGGGGTGGCCACTCCTACACAGCTCGATGAGAAGCGCCGAAGAGATGTAACACAGCTGCCGCACTCTCTGAACGGCCCTGCGACGTCCGCGCAGATGTCAGAAAAGTCGCAACACAATCGCTCCCCGCTTGCGCTCTCTCGTGGTCGTCCTCCACCGCTCCCTCCGAGGATGAGCTCAGCGAGCGCTGCTCCTCCACCGTACAGCGCAGACGATGACGCAAATAGGCTCAAGATCATCTCTCAACAGTGGCGGTCTCACGACCCAAGATCGTCCTCGACACATTCTCTGGTGCCTGTGGAATCTGAGCGAGATGGCCGTCGGACATTGCTACTTGTCTACATACATGGATTCATGGGCAATGAAACAAGCTTTCAGAGCTTCCCAGCTCATATACATAACTTACTAACCATTGTTCTGGAAGAGACTCACGTTGTACATACCAAGATATACCCTAGATACAAGTCGAGAAAGGCCATCGACTTTGCTAGGGATGACTTTAGTACATGGTAAGTAACAGCACTATCCAAGAGCAATCACATTCATTTACGGTTCTTCAGGTTGGAACCACACGAAAATCCTCATACCGAAGTCATCCTGCTTGGTCATAGTATGGGGGGCCTCCTGGCCGCAGAAGTGGCACTTCAAAAAGAACAGACATCTGGACCTGGAACATCCTTTCGGCATCGGCTATTGGGGACGATAAGTTTCGACACGCCTTTCCTAGGCATGCATCCCGGAGTCATAGTAAGCGGCATAGGGAGCCTCTTTCGTCCAGCAGACTCTCCGGGACAAAAGCCTGGCCAAGCTCCCGCTAGTGTGACAGATTCCCTCTCGACGAATGATACAGCATCCATTTCGTCACCCAGCTACCCTCCATCGACAATCGATTCCGATGCAGCTTCGCAAATTAGCCTGGTGCAAAGCATTACTTCCCCAACAGCGACCCCACGGCCGCAAGATCCATTCTTCAATCCCCCCTTTCCCAACGATGTCCGATTACCAGAGCGGAAAGGATGGTCGAACGTCTTGCATTTCATCAACAAGCACTCTGATAACCTCACCAATGCCACGAAATCTTATTTCATGTCTCATCTAGAGTTTGGGGGCTGCTTAGCAGATTATCCAGGCTTGAACAATCGCTACAACAGGCTTCGTGCGTTGGAGGATGTTGACGATCTTTCCAATAAGAATGGTCTAAGTTCTCAGTCTCGTCCACGACGAATCAGGTTCACGAATTATTATACAGCAAGTACAGGTAGACTCAAGGAGCCAAAGGTACTATCTAGCCAACAGACGGATCAAGATAAGAAATCTGAATCCACTGAGCCTGAGGTGCAGGATCTAAGCCTCAGCTCAACTAGAAGTATTTCAGCAACCTCAGTGCCTCAGGATCTCGCCAATGATCAGGGAATCGGCACTGCCACACCTCCAGAAGTATCAGTCACAGAAATCACGTCCCCTGTGAAGGCACAGATAGAAGATCTTGGCAAAGATTCCGGTGTCACGGCAGAGGTGGAGGATGATGACCAGAACGACGATCGGCTGCTACCAGAGATGCGCCATATCGATTCCGCTCCTATGGGAGACGACGAATTACCTGAGCTTTTGACACCTATGGAAACGATAAATTCTTCAGAAGTGTCTACCAAGAACATGACACCAACTGTGTCAGAGCCATCTCTTCCCCCCATCCCGCCAGTACCTACGGAGCCTGAGCCTATTGATCTCAGCATCTACACTGACAAGGATACCCGCAAAATTGCCGAGAAAGAGTACAAGCGTGTAATGAAAGCCTATCAGCAAGCAGTGAAAGCTCGAGAAAGCGCCGTCAAGGACAGGAAGAAGCTAGTCGAGAAGCGAGAGAAGAAGGCCCGGCAAGAAGAAGAGAAGCAGATGAAGCTAGATGAAAAGCAGAGGTCGAAGCAAGAGAAAGAAGAAATACGCAAGGCGGCCCCGACGGCAGCAACAAAGGACGACAAGCCGAAACGCGACAAGAAATTCTGCATGCTGCCCCGAGAAGAGGGCGGGAAGAGGGACAGGTGCTGGGTGAGGGTGTACATGGAGAACGTCGACGAAGTTGGCGCGCACTGCGGCTTGTTCTTCCCTGGTCCGCAATACGAGAGTCTGGTGGGCGATGTCGGGGAGAGAATTGGGAAATGGGTCGAAGAAGATGCTACGAGACGGGCGATTCTAGCTGCTGAACGCGAAGAATGATGTTTTTGCGACGATGCGATAATGCGTTACAATGATGCTGATGCTGATGCTTACGAGAAAGAGAGAGAAAAAATTGAGATACCCTAGAAGCAAATACATCTCATATACTATATTTTTAATTGATATATCAAGCAATCAATCTATTAACAAATTCTTACTAACCTTCAAACTCGTCCAAGCTTGTTCGCTCTAATAAAATCTCCCATGCTTCGAGCCGGTTGGTATCTCTCTTATTGCTATACATTTCTTCCCTATCCCATCCCATCGTCCCCGATCGTCACGTCGCTGTACAGTACTCCGTTATCACGAACCTAAAAATTCTGCCCCAAGCAGAAGATATTCCTGTGCTGCCATTGGTCCGGCACTACCTAGACTACAGCCCACTAAACGTCATGTTGCCTCGCCCTCGCCCCCCCTCCTCCACTTTCGCAATGCAATATCTACTAAAGAGCTAACCCCACAATGATGGCTTCTGAACCTTCTATATATCTATATATGTTTTGCCTCCGGGCCAATGCTCCATTTTGCCTCACTCCTCTTCTATTATCCCCAGTCTCCATTCGTGCCGCTTCAATCGCATCGCACCCTCATGAATCTCCTGCTCTAGGCGCGACCTCCGAGCAACATGTCGAGCCAAGCACCCGCGAGCACATACACCCTGCCCACCACCACCGCCCACCACTCCCCTCCCTCCTCAGACAAGAACAACAACAAGAACAAGACCAATAGCGGCAGCGGCAGCGGCAGCGGCTCCGGTAGAAAATCATGGCGCTCAAGACTTGATTTCCTGTCCTCGAGCAACTCCTCGTCCTCGCCCTCCTCCCCCAAAAACAATACTATAACCCACAACACCAGTAATGATAATTATAATGACAATCACCACCACCTACGACAAGAAACCACAAGAGGCAGTAATACCACTTCGCGAAGCAGACAACATGCAGCAGCAGCAGCAGCTAGGTGGTGGAAGGTGCAGTTCTTCAGAGGCATGATCAACGACGTGCGCAGGCGAGCGCCGTTCTACGTCAGCGACTGGGTCGATGCGTGGGATTACCGCGTCGTGCCCGCGACGGTGTATATGTATTTTGCAAAGTATGGCTGAACTGCTTTTTCTTTTTTGTCTCTTTCTCTCTTTTAAACTCAAAGCCTTTCTTTTCTTTCCTTCCCCCCCCCCCATATATATGTATATATATTATTTACATATACATATATATATATACATGAAGGAGACAAATTTGAAAAAAATGGATACTGACCGGGGGGCGGGTATCGTTTTCTGATCTAGTATTCTACCAGCACTGGCGTTCTCGTTGGATATGTAAGTACTCTCCCCCTCCCCCCCTTTATGACGGATTATTAGGTAGGGGCAGCCCCAGGGCTAATGAATCTGGGGGGGGGGAACAGGTTCACGAAGACGCGGATGAGTTACGGTGTTAATGAAGTGTTGCTTGCGTCTGTGTTGGGTAGTGTGGTCTTCGCAGTCTTTGCTGCGCAGCCGCTGGTCATTGTTGGGGTCACGGGGCCGATTACTGTGTTCAACTAGTAAGTTAAAGTTATCCCTCCCCGTCCTGCTCTAGACGTGTGAGCAGGTTTTGCTCTGGAAAGACATCCGAGCTGACAATAGCTCTAAAGCACGGTCTACGATATCATGGCCCCTACAGGAGCTAACTACTTTTCTTTCATGGCCTTGATTGGTTTGTAAGTACTGAAGCCGTCAGGAGTTGGGGAAAAGGGTCCGTTGACATAGTATTAGATGGTCTCTAGTAATGCATTGGATCCTAGCCGTATGCAATTCATGCAATTGGCTCAAATACGTCACCCGTTTCCCCTGCGACATCTTCGGCTTCTACGTTGCCTTCATCTACCTGCAGAAAGGCATCCAGGTGCTCACCCGTCAGGGTTCCGAGGAACCATTCTACCTGTCCATCATGATTGCACTACTTGTTCTCGTCGTGGGGTATCTATGCGGCGTCGTCGGTGCCAGTCCTCTCTTTCAGCATTATGTCAGAGTCTTCATCAAAGATTATGGAACGCCGCTCACAGTGATCTTCTTCACCGGATTCGTGCATATCGGGAAGATGCGGGAGATACCTCTTGATACGCTACCAACAAGTAAAGCATTCTTCCCAACGGCAGATAGAGGATGGTTTGTACATTTCTGGGATATCAGGGTCGGGGATGTTTTCATCGCTATTCCTTTCGCTGTCTTGCTCACCATATTGTTCTACTTTGATCATAATGGTACGACCCTTCTCTTTCTCTACTTTGAGAAACAAGATATTGACCAAAAAAAAGTCTCTTCCCTTATAGCACAGGGCACCGAGTTCCCACTCCGCAAACCCGCCGGCTTCCACTGGGATCTCTTCCTCCTCGGTCTCACGACCGGCATAGCAGGCCTCCTCGGCATCCCCTTCCCCAACGGCCTCATCCCTCAAGCACCCTTCCATACAGACTCCCTATGCGTCACGAAGGTGATTGCCGACCCGAACGAAGAGGGCGCCGCCAAGGGCCACGTCACGACCAAGGTAGACCACGTCGTCGAGCAGCGCTTCAGCAACCTCGCCCAAGGCCTCCTCACCCTCGGCACGATGACCGGCCCCTTGCTCGTCGTCCTCCACCTCATCCCCCAAGGCGTGCTCGCCGGCCTCTTCTTCGTCATGGGCGTGCAAGCGCTCGAGGGCAACGGCATCACGCTCAAGATGCTCTTCCTCCTCAGAGACGCCTCCCTGACGCCCGCTTCTGAGCCCCTGAAACGGATCAGGCGGCGCTCCGCCGTCTGGGTCTTCGTCTCCATCCAGCTGCTCGGCTTTGGCGCCACGTTTGCCATCACGCAGACCATTGCCGCAGTGGGCTTCCCGATCATTATCTTGCTGCTGATTCCCGTCCGCACGTACGTGCTGCCGATGTGGTTTAGGGAGGAGGAGCTCAGGGTGCTGGATGCGCCGACCGCGAGCCCATTTACGATGATTAGTGTCGGGGGTAACTATGGCGAAGATGTCGAGATGGAGCAGGAGACAGGTGTAGTTCAAACGCATAGTAACCTTGGAGAAGGGGTGTTGATTGGAAACAGAGATGGAGAGGACAGCGATGAGGCGAGAGCAGAGCGGGGGGAGGGTATGAAGAGACGGGAGAGCTATAGGGGAGAGGGGAGGAGTGGAAGATGGGAGAACGGATTAGGAGGTGAGAGCGGTATCGAGATGCAGAGTCGGGGGATGAATAGACGGAGCGTGAGTCGGCAGTCGAAGTGAAAGTGAGACACTTCGATTAGGCTCTGATGACTCTGACGATACCTTTACAATATGCATCATTCTTGTCAAGGCTATCGTATACCAGATATTGGAGATCTTCATAAAATATCCACATCTCATTCTGGGTCGATCTTCCTGCACCCAAATGGCTCAGGAATGTTAAATTGAGAAGTTGGGCGAAGACTATTCTTCGTAATCTATTCATACATCTCTCTTGCGTTTATGTCCAAATAGGCCGTAAACAACCTTTCTCTCCTCTCCAACCTTCGTATGTGTCAGCGGAAAAATCTACGTACACATAAACATATATAATATGAACCTTTTAAATCCCTGACCCGTAGCGATTTCTGCTACTCATATCATGGTTGCCGAAAAGCGGTCACGTTGATTTCCAAAGCTCACATCACAGACTCTGCTTGCCCATCCTGCTGTTCGGCAACAATGCCACCGTCACGACACAGCCGAGGGTAATGCCGCCAGCAAGGTAGAGCACCTTGTTGATGCTTGCCTCATCACCAAAGCCATGGCCCGGGGTCGTATCACCCGGGAGCAAATGCTGACCAATCAACGGCGCAAGGATCCCAAAGAGCCTCCCCCAGAAGCTGGCTACTCCACAGGCGGTGCCCCTGACTGGCGCGGGGAAGATCTCCGGCGTCCACCCGTACAAAATCGCATTGAACATCGACTGGAAGAAGTATTCCATGGCGTTCAGGCCGATGTTGGATGCTTCGTCGTTGACGGCGCTGAAGACGAAGATGCTGACGCCCATCATGGCGGAGGAGAGTATCATCGCCCCTTTTCGACCGATGAGTCTGACGTTGTACATCAATGCACCCAGCATGACTCCCAGAACTCCGGGAAGGTAGATGTACACGTACGTGCGGTATGTGTACTTCAGAGTCAGGTGGATGGCCGCGTTCTTGTAGGCCAGAATTGTAGGAAGATAAGTGCCTTTGGTGGACTGTGAGTATGATCGATCCCAAGGGGTCTCATGTGTCAAGAAGCTAACGTCACTTACCAGCCAAAGTGAAGCCCCAGAAGTCACAGGCATAAGTCAGCCAGACCAGTATGGTCACTCTCGTCCACTGCCAAGTGGAGAAGAGAATTGCGATGCGTGCAATCTCGCGTTTCGGCATCGCTACCCAGCTCACTCTGTTCTCCTCCGTAGCGGCATAAGTTGACGAGTCCTCATCCACTCCAACGGCTTTCAGATCTTCAACGCTCAATGCACATGACGTCTTGTTCGTCCGTGCAATAGCTTCTAGGGCTTTGATGGCATCGACGTCACGGCCACGATATACTAGGTATTTGGGCGATTCCTCAGCGCGGAAGAGCACAAATCGAAGCAGGAAGACCCCAAGGGTTAGGCCACCCATCGTGAAGAGCAAGTAGCGCCAGCCCATGTTGTTGGACTTGCCACAGCACGCTTCCCCGGGCGCCACGTTACGACACGACGGCAGCGGGTCGCTCTCGCTGAAATTGGGCGAGCAGGAATAGTTGGGGATGTATGCGTACGCCAGAGCAGTGCAGATCACGACGCCGAGCGGCTGGAAGATGCTGAGCAGAGCCAGCAAGAAGCGGCGGTTCTGGGGCAGGAACTCGAGACATATCGTCGTGTCGATGGGGATGTTGCCCCCGACACCGAATCCCAGGAAGGCCGTCACCACCAGGAAGGAGTTGTAGGTGTTGCATCCGCCCAGGCCCAGGCCGAAGCACGCGGAGATGAGGCACGTGAGGTTGAACGCCCATGTGCGACCTAGAATCCCGTCATCAGCGAAAAAGCCTACGAACCCAGAGGTGCAGGAGGCCAGAGTACAGTTGAGTACTGTACACACCGATAACGTCTACCAACACGCCCCATACAAAGGCACCGGCTGTCAATCCAGAGGAGAAAGCAACACTGATATTGCCAGACTGGTTGGCTATGCGAAAGTCAGCATCCCCCCTAAAAAAAAAGCTCTTGAAAAGCAGGGTAGTGAGTGAGTGAGTGAGAGAGTCAAAACGCACGAGGAAACCCCAGCTCCTGCTCAAGAGGGCTCAGCACCAAACCAAATGCCTGTGCCCACAAGAGGTCGATGAAATATCCAAAACCGCACAGGATCCATATGTACCACTGGTACCTGCCCATACCATGCCTGTCGAGCTCGCGATTGATCAGGGTGCACTTCTTCTCGAACACCGAGTCGCCCTCCAGGGAATCCGCAGCTCGGCCAATAGATGCCTCGTCGTCAATTTCTGGCTGATCATTGCCGTTGCCGTTGCCATCGTCGTCGTGGATAGGTTTCAGCAAAGGACCCATTATTCGGGGGTAATTAAGCTGTAGCTGTGCTGCAGCGCTGCAGATAACCGTTTATGCAAGGGGGGAGAAGGGGGGCGTGCGGCGCTGTTGGCTGCCGATCTGTTCTTGTTCTTGTCTAACCCTCTATTTTTTATGTCTTTCCCTAGTTCAAATCAGAGCCTCAAGACTGAGTCAACATGATTCGTCGCGGGGGGTTGCACAGGGTTTAGGAGGGGGTAAAAAAGCAAATATTCTAGGAGTGACACGATTAGTTGTCCTGATAATGGTTTGCGATGCTTCAACAAAAAGCCGTCACGAGTTGGGGGTTTTTATTTATCTTGTCGTCATAGACTATTGTTAAACCTTGCCGCCGTTTGCGGCTTGTAGGCAGTTCGATGTTTTTTGTTTGTTGGTCCTCTAACAAAGAAAAGAAAAAAGAGTGAGTGAGTGAATCCGTTGCATGACTAATTGTGAACATGAATCAATTGCAAAATTCAATCTTTGTCTCAAATTGTCCTCCAATATGACCTCACGATGAGTCAAAAGCGTGAGCTAGAAGTTTTGGAATGCTCGAGATTTTCGAAATCACGCTCAAGACGGGACGGTCCGGCCCGAGAAGAATATAAGAGACCGGCATATCAATAGTTTTGATTTGGGTGACTTACTATCTAGACCGGTTCTTATCTAATAAGATATGATTAGTTTCACAACGGAGGGTAAATAACCGAGCTTTGATGAAGAATCAACTTCTACTTTAATTACAACAAGCCTTGTTTAGGTCTTGAAAACTAGTAATCACTTTTTATATATTAGAATATTTATGTTATGGTATACTACTAGCGTTGTATCGGTAGTGGCTAGGTCCTTAGTCTAAAATCCCATAGTAAAGAATACATCATCAATTACAATGCCCATACCTATGCCATAATATATTAGATACTAAATAATAATTCGACAAACGACTTGAACGAATATTTCATTTTGCGTTACAGTTTTCTGTAATATAAAACGTGGTAAACAGATAACTGAGTTCTAACCGTAATTCCCGAGAGTCGAGCGTGCCTGGACAAGATGCCCGGGACCATTCAGTATGACATCTGTCGCAGGTGTTGACATATGTCTCCATTTATCTCTATTTATCCTCTTGTTATTCAGTAAATATCCCACAGATCTGTATTCTATGCTCTCGTCCAAAATCTCCAATATTGTTGTGCCCATTTTCTTCCGCCCATTGACAAAGTCCTGCAGCTATTGTCTGCTAGCCGACCATCTAGGTATCTAAGCTCAGGGAGCAGGTGTCAGCCAGGGGAGCTTGAAAGTATAAGGAGCCTCGAGGGACGTACCGACGGCAGCTGCAGGATCCTTGAGACCGGCACCCAAGCCGTTTCCTCGCACGTACGTAGACACTTGTTGCCCGTACTCAATTGCCTCTTTCCCACAATAACACCAACAGACTGCAACCCTGCAGCCTCGCATGCTTCGTAAGCCTCAAGAGCTAGATGAGCACATGCGCGTGCCCCTGGTGAGGAAGAGCTTCGGCGTGCCGAAGAAGAGAGCTCAAAAGACCGGATGCGAAGCGGGATTGCAACCTCTCATGGGAGGAACCTAGCTCCGATACCGTGATCTGTAGGTACAGACGAGTCAAAGAAAGATTGACGACGTGCCCTATCGGAGAAGATATGTTGTCATCGACAAGTGGTGATTCGGGAGCTTTCTCCATCAGTGAGGTATTCTGTGTCACCAATTCTGGCATCAATCAATTCCTGTCTCTCTAATTGATTTATATCGATCGGCCAGTCCGTTGCCTGGGTTTCTTCTCTGAGCCTCAGCAGCTCAATCCATGCATTCTTTGCCTCTGGCCACCTGGATCGTTCCGCATTAAGAAGAACTAGCCAATCTAGCCTATTAAGTTTCGCTGCAACTTTTTCGGTGGGATCCTGAGTTGCTGCAAGTAAGGCTTGTTCCAAGATGGATACCGCTTCATCGAGCTTTCCCAGTGCACGTTTTGTGATTGCAAGATTTCCAAGGGTCCAGGCAAGATCACTGAAGTTGCGCGGGAAATTGGTCCTGATCAATTCGTACAAATCCTCAAGGAGTATCTCCGCCTCTTCGGAATCATTGGAATAGCGACGAGCCAGCGCTAGTTGCTGAACATCCCATACGTACTCTTGATTGAAATCGCTTGGATAAGTCTTCAAGCTCATGATCAGTGCTCTTATAGTCGCCTCCGATCCAAAATCAGATAGAGTTGAGTAGGTATCTGCCATATTGAAAAGTAAAGATACCGCGCTTCTCATGTCTGAGCCTGTTGAAACCCAGTATTTGTTGAAAATATCCTCCTGCATTTTCAGACGGTCCTCGGGGCGGTCTTCGGCTATGCACATGGCCATTTTTATCTCAGCATCGCGCACTTGTGGACTACCCTCTCCCCAAAGCTCTTTGCGGATATCTATTACCCTTTTAATTAAATCCTGGGCGCTGTCGTGGTCGAGGGAGGCTTTGGTTAGAGCCAAATCTTCCATAACATCTGCATAGGTTGTAAGTTGAGATTCAGCTGAGCCTTTCAAGCTGTCCGGCTCAGTTTGGGGTTCCAATCGATCTAATAGAGATTGCAGAAGAGCTGTTGTTCCATCCAGATTTCCCAGCTCTGTTTTGATGTTGCCAAGTAAACGGATCAGTGCATACAACTCAAAATCTCTGGGGTCTTTGTGCGGTCTTAATTCTATGCAGCTCTCCAGGAAGACCTCTGCTTCGTGGGTTCGTCCTTGAGCACGTAGGGAGCGGCCATAGGTGTGCTCAACCTCTAACAGACGCGTACTGTCTTTGCCTTCGAGACGCTCGATGTCTTGACGCAAATCGTTGGTGATTCTATCAACATCGGCATACTTCATGTTTAGAAGCAGAGCTCTTGCTAGTTCCATACGAGTGATGATGGTCTGGGGGTGCTCAGGTCCGTATATCTTCTGAGCCTCGTGAAATGCTTTCTCGCCTAGGACTTCGGCCTTCGACGATGCACCCATGATGATGTAGCATGTGCAGAGGTTAATCAAGGTGTCGACTGCCTTTTTGTCTTTAAGTTTCCTGTATACCCTCAGAGCGTGCTTTAAGAATATCACTGCCTCATCGTAGCTGTGCTGATGTATATGCAGAAGGGCGAGTTCGTGGTATATTCCTGCAACATCCTCGTGAAACTCGCCGCACTTGTTAAATATCGATTCGAGAACTATTTTGAATATGGTGTTGGAGTCTGTATACTTCCGTAACCCACCCAAGGCCCTGCCACGACCTAGCATTGCTTCTACGGTTCGAGCATGCCGGCCACCAAATAGAGCAGAGCTCCTTTCGACAGCATCGCGATAAAGGTGCTCTGCAGTGAGATACTCATTAGCAACAACATAGACGTTGGCCAGATTAGAGAGCGTTGAGATGGTATGTGGGTGATATGGGCCTAGTAATTCTGTACGAAATGCTAAAATCTCCTTCAAAAGCTTAGTACTTTGCGTGATGTCTCCAAGCTGTTTGTAAGTTATGGCTAAATCCTCCAGCACTAGGAGTGAATATGGATGCTTGATGTATGAGGTCGAATTGCCGTTCTTAACTTCTATACTTCCATACGACGCATATGCAACTTGCAAGAGTTTCTGGCCGTGGCTCAAGGCTTTCACGAGATTCCTCTGGCGTCCGTACATGTTTGTTTGGCAACGCTCCAGTTCGCAAATTCGTTGATGTTGAGGACTGAACGTTAGTTGACAGGATTTGATAGCCCTTTCAAACAATGTCTGCGCTTCCACGACCATATTCTGTGCTGCATAGCTGCTTGCTAGTCTCTGTGCAACGTTAATCACGTAAGGATGATCACGTCCATATGTTTTTGTGTAAGCTTCGAGAACATGGCTTTGAACCTCTGTGGCGTCTGTATATTTACTTTGCATTCCAAGAATCTCGGCGCGAGCCAGCTCCATTTCCATGACTTGATAATGATTTCCCCCCAAGCTGCCAATGAGTGTCGAAATCCCTTCAGACAAAAGCTGTTCCGCTTCGGAATATTGACCCAGTCTGGCCATAGAAAATGCTAGTGGAGTCAACGGCTCCAAAGCGCGTGGATGATCTGGGCGAAATAGACATTTTGCCAAATTCAAAGCATCCCTAAGCAAAGATTCCGCCTTTACGTCTTGACCTCTTTGGGATGAGATCTTCGCAGATCGCAACAAAATTTCGAGGATTTCAACACGACTTTGGAAGTCAGTCTTTCTCTTCTGAATATCGTGGAGCTTCTCAAGTGCATTTAGGGACTCATCCCATTCTCCTCTGGTAGTCTTGACATAGGTACAGAACCTTTTGGATTGCAAGGTATCTGGGTCGTCTTCGCCAAGGTACTTGATTCTCAAATCTCGCACTTTGAACATGTGGGTCTCAAAGGCTGTGAAAACTGCGTCTTCTTTCATGTTCCAAGCTATATTGGATATCAGGGTGAGAGTATCTCGATGATGAGCTCCCCATGTGTCCTCTGCAGCAGTCAGAAGCCGCTCGTTTATAGCTCTAGCTTCCTTAGTCTTCCCTTGATAGTGTAAAGTGGTTGCAATCCAAGACTCTGCCGAAATCAATTTAGGATGGCTGGGAAGTCGAATCATCCCGCGAAGACAGTCGAAATAATCGCGAAATACTTTTTCCGCTTCAAAGTATGCTCCTAGAGTATATAGCTGAACACCAACAAAGTGGACCAGCTCCATAGTCCACATCTGGCGGGGAACCCCGATAGCTTCTCTCCGCTTTCTTTCACACTCAAGCTGTGAGGCTTTGGGTATGGCTTCCCAGTCTCCAAGGGCATGAAGCGAATAGATAAGCTCGACAGATGCTCGCAAGGTCCTCTCATCAGATAGCCCATACCTATCGATACAGTCTCTGACCACCTGTTCTAAAAGCTCTTTAGCCTCGAGGTATTCTGTTCGTGCATTACAAATTCTCGCGAGCTGAATCCTAAAGGACATGAGCATCTCATAGGAAATATTAAAGCCCGGAATGCTTTTCTTTAGGACATCACAACACATTGCTTTGGCACGGTCCAGCTGATTTAGCCCTAGCAATGTCTTGCAAAAATGGTACTCAGCTTGCAACACATCTCCATCGTTGGCGCATCGTACCCTCTTCAAGTCTTTTACTGCGATTTCGCTAATCCGAAAGGCTTCTTGAAGCCTTCCTTGTTGAGTACGGACATTCGCGAGGCCGACTACTGCCAGCAAGGTTTGAGCATCATTCGGGCCGTGAAACCTCTCCGCGAGAATGATAGCGGTAGTGGCAAGTTGGTCCGCCTCGTCGAACATGCCACGGTCTAAAAATTTGTCGGACAGCTTTGCTATACGCTGTGAGTCGTACTCCTTATCTCCGTAAAGCTTTGCATATAAGTCCAAGATGAGTCTGCGAAAATGACCACTTTCATCACGGGATAGTACATGTGTATGATCAGAAGGCATGCCTACCCAATCCCAAATGCTGTCAGGAGCACGATTGGGTGTTGCAAGTATGCTTTTGCTACATGCATTCCAGTGATCGGGTGAATCCATGATAGGGGAGGTTGCGAGCAGAAGAGCGCTGGAAGCAGGTGATAGACGAATTTGGAGATCCATCTGAATGGGTTCTTCTGTTAGGAGTCCGAAGATGTAGCCTAGCGCCTCATCTTTTTCAGCCGGGTTCCAGTCACAGCCGTCAACCTCGAGGAGATCGGTATCTGGATCATTGGGATCGCAGTAGTGGATTTCCTTGGGAGTGGGTCCAGAGTAGCCTTCCAGTTTGATCAAATCTTGCTCATGCAAACGGTATCTCTTTCCTTTGTAGGAGATGGTTCGTTCGAGTTTGGCATACGTTTGTGTTATGCCTTGATAGCGAATGACAACATTTCTGCACTTCCACCTTCGATAGATGCCAATCATGCGTTCCTTGTGAGCTCGGCTAATGTGGCTTCTTCGATTCAACCCCTCACGAACACTTCGTATTATCTTTTTGCTATACAAGGATCAACTATGGTACTTCTCAGCCAGCCATGTAGGGTATAGTGTACCTTGCGTGTATGTGATGCTCTTGCAACGCAGCTTGGAGACCATTGAAATTAACACCTTGTCGGTCTAGCAGGTCTAGAATGAGACCGTTGTATTGCTCAAGCTCACGACGCGAGCGAATTGTGATATTCTGCATTGCAGAGTTCGGCTCCACGCTGAGTACCGCTCGTTATTATTGAGTGCGCTGGGCAGGATGTGCATGGACTTGAATGGATGGTAAGAAAAAAGGATCAAAGGAGAAAGTATGTCCGTCCACTCCAAACCAACAGGTGGGAGTGCGTGGGTAAATAAATCCACAGACGACATCTCGCACAGGGCACAGAGGTGTCTCCGACTCTCCTACCATGGGAGCAAATAACGAAATGCCCATTCCCCGCAGGAGGCCCGCAGGGGAGGGCAGCACGCTACCAAATGCCCAGCCCATCACAGTCGTAAGGTTATCGTCCCGCCGTATTGGCTGAAATGCCTCGCGCACAGCCAGCAGCCATGCAGCCATGCAGCCCTGCCGTCCTCGCATCGGATTGTGGAGGCGTGGATCTGGAGCGTGGGATTTCACCGTCGCGCCCACACGCCCACACACATCCAGTCGCACGGTTTCTGGTCCTCTGGTGGCAGATCGCGATATCATCTGGGATCCCATTTGCGCCCAGCCCGGTGTTTCAGACTGCCAGAAGCATGGATGGATAGCCACGATAAGTACTACTTTACCAGAGACTTGTGCAGACTGCCTCCCTAGCCCAGCCCAGTGCCATCTATTGGTCATCTGATGGTCTTTCGAGAAGCAGGTTGAGGCGTCTGGGGCATTTGGCATAAATCACACACAACCATCGTGAGTCAGCCACGATCGGTCCGTCCACAGTATGTAGACTGAGTGAGCCGCGCCTGCGGTATGTCCTGTCCAGTCCCACAATGATGTTATCTGGGCATTTGGACGCTGACATTGGGAATTGACGAAGTTGCACCCGTTCGATGGCTTCACGTCAGCAAACAGGCTAGCACCACTTCTTATTGTTGACTCAGTGGAGTTCTATATTAGTCTTGTCCGCGACTTCCCGGGGCATTTCGTGAGCCTCAGAGCCACTGTGGAGTTCAACGAGCGGAGGAGTAGGTTCAAATGCCCATGGCCTAGGTTTTTGATGTCATTTCAGAGGCAAATGCGGTTGTTAGGACATTTGTCGCAGGGCCTGTTTGCCTTGTTGAAATTCTTACTGGGTAACGTATAAAATCTTGAGCACCTAGCTCAAGCCTCTATGGAATCCAATCCCTCAACTCGTGCCTGTCATTTACTAGGGTTGGTACCTTTATCGCTCAAATCCCCACTGAACTAAATGGGCCAACTTTCTACGGATTCAATCATCTCCTTGGTGCTTGGCCTGGGAATTGGAGCACCGCAGCTCCTGTTCTCAGTTCTCACCTGGCGGGAAGCCAAACGATCTGTTCCCCAAAGTAATTCCCAATCCAATTTTGCAGACTCCTTCGGTATATTGACTAGTTTCTAGTCATGGACGCCGAAAAGCGCGTTCTTGATGGTCGTGTCGTCCTACTATGCTATGACACAAGTGTTATGCAGCCGAATCTCGTTCGTATAGCAGACAGTGGCCGTGTATTCACTATAAATCAGCTAGACATCGGCCATGCAGAATCAAATGAGGCGAACGCGATGAAGGAGTTCGCTGATAATGGTGAGGCCGGAATTCGCTCTCCTCAAGCCATTCGTTCAGAAGGTCACCAGGGTCAGACTCCAAACTTGCGTGTGGTTATAGTTAGTTGCTAATAGTATTATCTAGAATCAAAGCTCGCAAGTAAGAAGGTTTCTAGCTGGGATACATGATTACCTTCAATGCCATTGTTCTATATTGTTATTGCTTAGCTGAGCTTGGGGGGATACTAGAGTTTCATCATGTACGATATTATTGGCATTGCTAAACGCCAATTTTCCTACAAACTGTATCATGGTCATACTCAATCCTCCGAACCCTCGCATCCCTTGGCCCTGCTCAGACGCCATCGTATCCCCGCAACCAACACAAAAGAGTTTTTTCCAACTGAATGCTGAAATGCTTTCGTGTAGAATGATCAGTGCGGAAGAGAAGAAGCCAAATTAGGCCCCGAGCCATGTGTCACCGATATCACTGCTTAACGAGAGGTACTGCTAGAGGACGTCAGCAACATACAAGATCAGAAACGAACCACATAGGATCCACGTGAACCTCATGCAGAGGGCTGTCCCTGCAATGGAGGTAATATGTCGAAAAGCATATTGCATCATCGCGAGGCACAACTTCGCGATTGAGTAAAAGCCAGATCGTATCGCTTGACTTGTGATTGCTATGCTGCAGAGCACACCTGCTGCTTTGTTCTCATACATTGTAGCAAAGAACCTGCGTAATAATTTGCGCATAGCCTACCCTAGACTAGTCTGGCTCCTCCTATCACCTATGAGCTCTATCGTCTCTTTTCTTGCAACAAAAGAAGAAAGCTCTTACTTGAATTACAGATGTTCCTACACACAAGTTGTCATATCAATAAGCATCAGAGGGATTATGTAGTGTATGACTGAATCTATTGCTCGCAGAGTCGTGAAGCTCCAATCTATCTACGCTCACTGTGTCTCGCGCTTGTAGTTCAAAACCTTGCCCATCAAGAATTGTTCGCCGACCATGCTTGGTATACCCTGTGCTCCCGCCGAAAGAAAAGAAAAGAGAAGAAAAGAAAAAGAAAAACTACATGTTATGTACAATCTCTTCTAAGAAATGCCTGCATCGAGTTCAAAGCCTATAAACTGGTCTGTTCTCAATGTACACCATTCAATTTGGTGGGTGAGCGTGATCGAGCTCTGCCATTTGAATTTGTAAGATCTGTGAGCATAGCTGCCTCGTCTGGATCACTGATGAGTTTATCCATGAAGCTGATATAGTCGTACTGCGGCATTCCTCTGTCCTGTTGAAGATCCGGGCCCTTGTGCTGTGGAACGATTTTGGTGAGCTTGTCAATTACGTCGTCCGGCACGAGACTGTGGCGCAGATCCATTTCAGTAACATATGGTTTCCCATCAGCGACTTCCCGGAAGCTCTGGAAGACTTGTTCAGCAGTGTTCTGGTCTTCAGTGACATCGACCATAAATCTGATGAACTGCTCAAAGGTGACATAGTCCCGTCCATTTGAGGTGTCCTGGAAGTATTCATGCATCTCATCTTCACTGAACACAAGTCCAAGTGAGGCAAGAGCCGCACTAAACTCCAACTCCTGGAGACTATTCGTGACATCTCTATCGAAATGTCTAAAAACGCTCTCGAATTCTTCCAACTGGATTGGCGTCAAGTTCGTCATATTCCGGGCAACAACTTGGTTCTCCAAGAAAGCTAATTTCTTAGAGACAGAGCCCTTCACCAAACTCAATTCATAACATAATTCATCATAAGTATAGGTCGTGAAGTCATTCTCCTCGATATTTGCTTCTTCGCATTTCTTATCAACTGCGGCAATGGTGTCAAGGTATTGGTGCATAGGCTTGAGATTCTCGTTGAGGCGTTTGACATGCGCCAATTGGTCTTCAACCTCTCCCTCCAGTCCTGATATAGCTAGTTGCATGGTATTGAGGGCAAGTGCAAAATCATTCGCCTTGTCGGCAAAAGATTTTCGAAGTGCATTCTTGATACTGTGGCAGTTTAGCATTTGTCAGACGAACAGGGAACGACATAACTCACTCTCTGATGGTTTCATTGATCAGCTGGCCTCTTGCCATCTCTAGCTTCACTAGAGCTGCCCACTCGTTGTCCAATACGCTCAATGCCAATTCTTGCGGAGGCTCATATGCTCTCAAACGGTATGTGCTCATCTTTGTTTTGATGTTTCCTAGCAGCGCTGCCAGATCACTCTTTTCTGCAACCCATTCCCGCTTCTTGCCCCTTTTATAAGCGCTGAAGTCAGTTGCTTGCTGTTTCGCATCTGCATATGTACCCTCGAATTTTGATTCTTGCCATTGAAGTCCTTGTTCCCTGATAATCTGCAGGAGCGCTCTCATTCTCCTTTCATACGCGCTTTGCATTTCCCATGCACCCTGCATATTGTTGACGAACTTCTCCACTCGTCGCCCAGCGTTCTCGACCTTCTCCATTTGTGAGAACGCATGGAACCAGTACGCAATATAAGTCATTAAACTCCTCTCATCAGGCTTTGCAACATCACAGACATCCTCCACATCCAGCAAATTCGGGATTCCAATCTCCTTGTGGGCAATATCGAAAGCAAGCTGCATGTTACCTCGGTGGTCGTTCTTGTCCAATGCATCGTAGTCAATCAAATCTGGTCGGTGTATGTCCAAGAGCGCGCAGAAAGCCAAGCCATCATTCCAGCTATCTGTGAAGTTCCGTACGTCGACTTCGTCATAGCAAGCTGTCTTTCTTTGACACCAGAGTAGCAAACCTTCCTTGGCAGTCATACCCTCTTCGTTGATATCCGAGATTGTGAATCTTAGAATCAAAGTCCAAATCAGGCCCAAGATAATCTTCCGGTTCCCATCTACAACGTCTTCGGCGCCAATATTGGTCATTTGAATACCGCGAGATTTGATGTAGTCCAAAGACAAATTGGCATTCTCGAATCTCTGAACGCGGAGCTTGGGTTTGGCTGCATATCGACCAAGCGATTCGTTGGAGAGGCATTCGAGGAGATGGATAAGAATGACCTTTTGGAATATATCAGCACTGTTGGTCTCGCGCACTGGTTTCTTGGGAACCTACACCATCACTAAGATCTGTCACTAGATCCTTCACTGCGACTTCCCTTGGCTCGACCTTGGTGTTCAACCTATACACACTGATCAGCTCATCCTCCCTATCGCCTATCCGAAGCTCAAAACCTACCATTTCGTAAACGTCTTCTGCTGTACTGTGATCCATTTCTGCTGCTCCGCAAACGCCATCTTGGTCAGCGCCTGCTCATGCGGCGGTTCAATTGCTTTGAGCCCGTGATCAGCCGGTAAACTGGTTGTCTGCCAGCGTCCTTTCCTCCTTCTCTCTACCAACTCTCCCTCCGCGGTGGTAGATGCAGCAGAAGCACTGCGCTGCAGACGGTTTGTGAATTGCTTGGAGCGGTCTGCTTCTCGTTGTGCGGATATGCGGTCACGGCGTGACTTGATCGAGGGGGCTGGAGATGGGGGGAAGGAGATGCGTGGGCTCGTACTCGTGCTCGTGTTCGTGGTGTTGGTGATGGTGATGGTGTTGTTGACTTCGGGAAAGTCCGCACTGGACGCACTGTCACGGCAACCGCGGAGGGAGTGATTGGCGGGCGTCGACTCGCTGCACAGGCTGCCGTCCTCCGATGGGGGAGGGGTAATCATCCCGGAGCGACCAAGGTCCATCATTTCTCTGAGAGCATGTAAAAAATATATATATCTCAATGGTACAGGGCGGATAGTATTTGAACGAACACGTCAGTTTGTGCAATGGTTTCCGTCGATTTGTTCGTACGAGGTCGAAAAGGAGAAAAGAGGCCACAGAGGTAGGTTATACCAGCTCGCTCCAACAACGGAAGTCTTGAGCCTTGGTATTATAACGACCTATTGTCGTCTTTGCATAACGAAACACACGTTTGCTCGTCTCACCTTCGATCCCACCCTTCAGCTCGACCACCCCAATTGGGGCACGTTGTAGCGCTATACCAACACCATCCTTGTCCTTAATCGCCGTTGCATTATGCGTGTCACCCTGTGCGCATTATCAGGCCGATCCTTCGAGGGGGCTCAGAGGGGGGAAAGGCGATCAAGCTGGGGAAGCACACCTTCTGTAACACAGTGTCCAGTTTTTTCTCGTTTCCAGTCTGAGGGGCTGTTTATCCAAAATTGGACGAGCGGCGGGAGATCATCGCAGGTTCAGCCAGGACTTGCATTGACAGAGAGAGGTTTGGAAACATCCAGCCTGTCGCTACTTGCGTCGCAAAACTTCTAAGCCTCCTTCGATGAACCAGTCACAGCCAGGATCTGCCCCCAAGAAAATGCTTAGTCCCCGCTGAACTAGACCTGAAGAATGCTCTTGGACGATCCTCACTTCATCTCATCTTAGCAAACACTGTTAATACCTGAAGCTGCAATTGACAAGCGACTTTCTTTCAGCACAGTCGATCGCTGCGCAAGCAGGAGATGGTACAGCACAGACTACAAAGTCACTAGCGAGGTTGCTCTGTAATTACTCAACGTTGACTTCACATCAAACACATCGCATTGGAACTTATCATGGTGGTGGTGGTAGTGTAGGATTGACTATCTAGGTGTAAGTGATCCCGAAAAGCACCATTAAACTTCCGCGCCTGCCGACGAGAAGAAGGTATGCTCTCAACCCGTCCTGACGTGACGAAACTGCAACCCATTTCCCCCTAGGTCTTCTGCCCCAAGACCCTCGAACTCCAATGATCATTCCTGGTCCCATATCCTCCTGTGTCTTCTTTGATGATATGATATTGGATAGTTGTCTCTTGTGTCATGCTCGTCGACTTTTACCGACGTACGCTGCGTTTCGCATCTTCTATTCCTTCGAGAAAGGTTGTCGACTGAGGCATTTTCCTTTCTTGTAATGGATCAGCAGAAGGAACCTTTGACTGTTAGTTGATCTCATACCTTTGGTGAAAGTATTGTGCCATTAATATTCAAGAACGTACAACTACATAAATTGTCTTCCGATGTTGTATTTGAATTTGACGCTGGTTGTCTTTAGAAAAAGGGGTCAGTTCTGTTTCTGGGTCCCGGGTGCAGTTGTATTTTACCTTTCGCAGTTTCTCTCTGAAATATCAAAAAAGTGGCCTTGTGGTCTGCATATCTAGCTGAGAGCTGAAGCTATCGCTTGAACTTCAGATGTCGTAAGTGAAACTCTCCGGATTAAAAAGCTCATCGATGTTGAAGCCGTCGCCATAAGAGTTGTTGATGTTGGTATTAGTGTTGTAATAGCTGTCGAAGTCGAATTCAGGGAATTCGATGTTTTCAAGACGGAAATTGCCGAAGTACGGCTCTTGCTGATTTATGAAGTCTTGTACGGGTTGAAAGCGAGGTGTGGCTAGTTGCTGATATATGAGGCTGTCGATGTTGAATTCATTGTTCGGAATGGCAGAATTAAGTTGAGGAGCGTAAAGCTCGTCTTGCTCGGCCGATAAGTAAGCTTCTAGTTCTGCGCCGAGATCTTCCTCAGGTTGAGGATTTGTCAAGATTCCATTATCCTCGGGGCTCAGGTTGTAATAATTACCGCTAAGTTGATCTAGATTATCCTCGTTGTACTGTAGGAAACCGTGGTCTTGGAGTTGTGGGATCACAACTGAAGTAAGTTGTTCCATTACTGGCAGGACATCGCCGTTACTGAAAAATAAGTCGTCGATTTGCTGGTCTTGAGGAGCCAGAAAGATCTCGGATGGTTGAGGTGAACAGTAGTTTGTTGAAGGCATCATTGAGTGCAATTGATTGTTCAATGGGAGAAATTCAACGGATTTTAGCTGTGAAGCATCGTCGTATGATGCGAATGGGGGTGTCAAAAGGCCTATCTGGCCGCTGGTGTCGCTGATGTCGCTGGTGTCATTGGATCCCACGGATGAAGCGATGTCCTTTTGCGTCTTTTGCTTCTTTGATGGTGTCTCCGGTGAACTTTCAAGATCACTGTCGTCAGCTGGGCGCTTGACTTGTGTGATCTTAGCTTTGGACCCTTGCGTTTTGGATTTTGGGGCTGCAGGGCTCCTCTTTTTATGCCCATTGCTCTTTACTTGGTAGGCATCGCAGCACTTCGGGCATTTGGCTACGAATGCGCCGCATAGATCTCTCTTCACTGAGTTTGAGAGCTGAAATCTGATATAGTGGTTCATGGTGTCACGGGCCCGGTGGGTGCCATCGTTGCTGACATGACCCTCGACGAGGATCTTGTAAATGTTCTCGAGGCTTGTCTCAGGTTGTTGATTGATTGTATTTCCGATATTGTCGTTTGACTGCCAATTGCCGATGAGATCTTCGATGATTTTGTTGCCATCAGCCTTGTTATCAATCCTTCTGTAGAGATGGCCTCCTTTCTGTACAATTGTAAACTCGTGGTTTGAATTTCCATCGTTCTTTTTATATTGTGTGGACCAGTCTTCGTCAGAAACTCTGAATGTCTGGCTGGTGTGATAAATCCACTGGGCTTTGCCTTGTGCTGAGCTTGAGGGTGTACCAGACTTGGCAGTGTCTGGGTTTCGCAGTGTGTCGATTATATCATTGATTCGACATTGTCTCATCATGTCCAACTTGTCAAAGTCCTTGACTTTTGCGTTGTTGTTGCATCGTGTTTGAATGATGTCGAAAACTCCATCCATAGAAGTTGTTTGCATGGCCTTTTCATGCCATTCTGTGTCGTACCCATAGGATGGAATGTTGAATGTGACCGTGTAGTCGTCACCTCGGAAGTGAAAAATGTGGGTACGTTGCTGAGGTCCTCCGACATGGCGCGGCTGAGGGGAGATGGGTGTTTGGCCCCAGAGTGTGGCTTTGGGAGCAACAGATTGTGTTGTATGATTAGCAGCTGTGTTCCCATTGACAGATGATGCTTGTTGTGTGGTTGTCGTTCTAGAGAATAGTTAGCACATTCTCCAATGCTCTCGAAATTTCTGAAGATGAGGTGAGGACGAAGAGAACATCGACCAACAGCAAGAGCTCAAAGCACGGAAATCTCCACAATCATGCAAGAACTTGAATTTCGTGACGGAACCTCTCAGCCTCTCAGAAAAAATTGGGTTGTGAGGGTTGCAAATCGCCTGCTTCCTCGTCCCCAATTTTACTTATATCCACACCGCACTCCGCAGAAAGGCAGGTCTACTTTGACTGAGGAACTTCTCATATTCAACTGCAAACATTCTCTTTGTGACTGTGGGACCCTCCGCATTAAGCGAGTTGAAAAAGGGGGGTTGTAAAAGGCGTTGCGGCTATACCAGAAAACGAAAGCCTCAGAACTTTTGTTGCACTTCGCAGATGTTGAGATTTGGACTAAGGATATTTACAAATTTTGAGCTGATGAAAGGTGTGAAAAGGGGGGATTTCTTGCTGCTGGAGCACGCGATAATATTCCCCTTGGTAGCCAACATTTAGACTTCGATGCGGCTCTGGGGGATCTGCAGGAAATGCCGGTTGTGGCTGGAAAGGGGGGAGGAGCGGGGCAATAGTGGGAGTCTGATAGGCGGGAGGCCTCCATTATGAAACCACTAAGACAGGCTGCCGGACTACGTGACGGGAGACCAAGCCATTTTGGGACTAGATTATAAAATAACTCGCTAACTTTTTCATACTATATCAAACACGTGATACGGCCCCCTAAGTAAGCACCTCGCGCTTTCTTCAAGCTAGTGAAGACCGATGGTTTCAGAATGTCGTCAAACTACTGAAGACAACTGCCGTTGAGGTCAACTGCCGGAGCACATGTGCTCATGAAGACCTGAGTCCGATTGAAAACCGACTGAACGTAGTTGATGCGAGTTTTGCAGGACAGAAACACTGGAAATTTCTTGAAGCAACAAAGATCAAAAGTGCCAAGCCATACCATATCATGAGGAAAGGAGGATAAGGAATTGAAGTACTCACAAGTTGACTGTTGATTGTTGCTGGACTTCTTGGTGTCTGGCAAGCTCTGGGGCTTGGAGGTGCTCAGCAGTATGTTGAGCTGGCAGTGTTGGGAAAGAGAGGTTTCCCATAGAGCAGCTTCCTCGACCGTCTTCCCTGAACGGCATTGTGATGAGAGAGGGTGCTGATTATTGTTGTATTTGCGCGCTTGTGGTCAAGCTGGAAGCCAAGTTGTGAGCGAATTGGCTTGACTGTGCTCCCCTGCGGGTGCAGAGTCGTCTGGGCGCTGCGAGGAACGAATTTGAGTTTTGTAATTATTGGATGATGGATTCTGAATTGAGGAGCAGCTTCCAGTGCTTTTTGACTGAACAGAGATGCTTTGGAGAATGAATTGGGGAGTTCTTGTGACTTTATGTGATGTGGATGAAGAAGAGAAAGAGAAGACCGAGAGAAGAGGGAAAAGAGCGTGAGATTTATGGGAGACCAGAGTTCCCCTAAGGGAAAAAATCTACCTTCTGGCGCCATGAAAAACTGAAGTTCGTTGAATCTGGTACATTCATGAAGCTATCGTGAAGCTAACACTGTGGGACAAGATTCGCGAGCTATCGACGAAGACGCTTGCAGGGGTTCTCCAAACGCCACCGTGCTCGAAATAGACATGCCTCCCTCTAGAGAACTCGCCAACGTTCTCCACAACAGCTGAAGTGATCTTGCAGCTGTAGGACCCCCTCACTGATCATTGTAATTGTCCAGGGTGAGGCAAAGAATGGACCGCCAGCAGTAATTGTCGTCGGCATCTCGCAGAACTGATCCAGCGAGATGATGCTGTCATACGCAGTCTCGTTCTCAATCTCTAATACGCTCAATCAAGTGCGGGGTATGGAGATAATGTGATGGCTAGTCGATGTTCCTCCGATGCATACCTGACGAGCGCCAATAGTGTATAGGCCTAATCGACGATGGTGAACATGTTTCGACAAGACGACATGCTCATCCACTGCTCTCCTCAGTCGGAGTCGGAGTCCAGCTCCATTGTGAGATGCACGCTCTCTGCCTCTGATGAATCATCTTCCAAACTCATTCTTGCGTCTTCTACCACTTTAGACTGGGTTGGGGTTTCTAAAATCTCCATTCTATGTGACTCAATCGTAGTGGGTGTCCCATGGGTGCCAACGGACTTTGATGATGGTAAGCTAAAGCTTGTGTGAGGGGCCGCAGGAACCTCGCGAGGAGTGTCGGCAGCAGGACCAAGTCCAGGATGCTCCGAGGGTGCAAACTTCTGTGATAAAGTATCTGGTAAATTCATATCATGCTGCATTGAGGTACTTGGTAAATCATAGTCAACCATCTCCTCCTCCGAGTCTTCAATCAGAGCATCATTTTGAGGAAGGTGGGAGGTCGTAGAGGGAAGGAGCGGCAGGCGTGGCCTGAGGAGCACCTCGACGACTTGATCATTGCCGAACGCCCTACCTAAATGGGGCAGGAGAGGGACCAGCGCCTTCCCATACTGGCCCACAAAGGGATTAAGGATACTTGCGAGCATGGCATCCTTGTGATTGGTGAGGACAGCAGTCCGCTCTACCAGCGATCGCAGTGATATATCGAGATACTGCTGTGGTACATATGACAACAGCAGTGGCAGAAGCTCTTCCGTAGCGATGATGAGATCAGTGTCGCCGAGCCGCATTTCTGTGATGCTCATGCTCTGCTTGCTTTGAAGAAAGGTGTCTGCATTCTGGTTCGCACTGCGGTCCACTGCCTTGGCCTTAGTCGTGCTATCTTCGACAACCTCATTGCTAGAACTCAAATTTGGATCCGACTGCTGCAAATCTTTGCAACACGAGCGAACAATAGGTCCAAGTCTACCAGCCTGTGACTTGTCAAAACTTTGACCAATTTGTACCAAAACTTTAGCCATGACAACATAGCTGACTGTACGGAACTCAGGAGTGCTCTTGCCAAACGGATAGACCCACACTAGTTGGTCAAAACAAGCTTGCGCGACTGGCATGAAGCTCTCTTGCAATCTTTCAGCAACAGCACGAACAAGCTGTAATGCGGCGACATATATCTGAGGCATGCTGCACGACAGGCCATCTTTCTCGTCTCGATCGATTGCAGGGTGCAGCCGAGCGCGCCCTTGCCTTGCAGAAGAGTCTGACGCTGGCATCGCAATTGACAACATTCTAGCAACAACATCCATGATAGACGCAAGCGGTACAGACACGGGCGTCGAGGTCTCGTTTTGAATGTACTCTGCCAGCATCTCAAGAAGGCCAATTAGCCTCTCCGCACCGGCGACGACACCTTTCCATAGTGGTAAGTCATCAGAGATCGTTCCAGCGCCGGCGAGCTTTTGACTGACATCGACAGGCTCTCCGATGTACCCGGTGGTAGACTCCCAGTCCTCAATGACACCTCGAAAGACCTTGTCGGCTGTCAAATGAACATGCTTCACAAGATCTCGGATGGCTTTGTTCCACTCCTCCCCTCCGGCATTCTTAGCGACAGTCTGATGTAGCGCAATCTCTAGCTGCCGGGCACTCTTTTTGAGTAGCGACGACGTGAACAGGCCATCCGATAACGTCGGGGCAACGTATGGCTTGGTGGCGCGACGAATTTGAGAAGCAAATGGCCGAAAGATGGTAGCGTGGCGAGATAATAGCATGGTGAAAGATTGAAATACGGTCTCAGCCGATGACGACAGTGTACCCGAACTCTGATTCGAGGAATTGGATACTACATTGAGACAAGCAGTCACAAAAGTTGGCAATGTCGGCGTCGTTATTTCACGAATAAGTGTTGGATACTGGTGCGTCATACAGTATATTTTGGTAAGTGCTATTATACATAGCTCCTTTGACGCAGCACTATCTGGCTTCTGCTAGACATATTAGCCAGGGTATAGGTACAGCTGACGAAGACATTACCCCTAGCAAAGAGAGAAGACCTCGAATCCAAGCTTCCGAATGACGAAGCACTTCCCAGCCTCCGACTTCAACCACTGACTTGATTAGGACCACAGCTGTGAATCTACCTTCCTGACTTTTGCCATTAAGCAAGGTCGTTAGCTGGGTTTTCAACTTGTGCACAAGAACAGATGCAGCAGAAGAATCGGTTTTGGCAGCATTTCCAGCTGAACTCGACAAAGGCCCTTGACAGCGTGACACATATCGAAGAAGAGTGGGCGTCAAGCTTGGTAGCTCCAACACCGGTGTCGAGCTGAGCAGAGAACACAGCACCCGAAGCTCTGGCGGAAGAGACATGGCGAAAAAGGATTATAGGAAGAGCTGGAATTTATAACCCTTCCATGATACCGACGATCTGATTCAAGTCTACATTAACTAGAACAGTCCCTTATAACCAAGTGTTAGGGCTTTAAACGCAGTCGCAATGGCAACCGAATCTTGACAGCTGTAGATAATTTCTCACGAATTCTTCTATAAACGTGAAAATCTTAGCATCAATAAATTTATTTTTGATTGGTTGAGACGTCTGCATGGTCCACTTTTCTTTGTGTGGGCTCCGGAGCTACGATCCCTGGCTACGTATTGGGAAGCCAGCGAGGAGCAAGCGACAATCAATTGTGAATCGCATTAACTTTCCTTCCTCCGCAAAAGTGAAAGCCGGCCTGGCACTGGCAGTCTCATCCTCAACTAGATTACCATGGCAATTTAGTAGTGCTAATTTCGTACGACTGGTGTTGTGCACATTTCGGATCAGTCGAGATATAAATCTCCCTCGGACCCAGCTCCAACGATGAGCGTAGGTTACTTTTGATTCCAGCGACGCCCGAAGCTAATTCCTTCTGTCCAGCGGGATCAGAACAAGGCAGCGCACTACATCCAGTTGCTGGACGAGGCCCGCTGTCAGGGTAATTGGGATGCTGTACCAGAGCTCGTTCGAAAGGTCAAGAAACATGCGCCGGAGCGCAAGTGTATGTCCTAGCTCCTACACCTCTTTTGCCCTTCGGAGACAGAGGAGAATATGCTTTGAGATTAGAACTAATGATTTCCTCCAGGCCTTACACTATCTGCGGAAGCTGACCATGCGGTCACCCAATACTCCCGTAGCCGTCCGAGCACATCGCACCCAAGCTCTACCCGACCCTCAACAGCGACCTCGGTCCAAGCGCCAGGTATCTCGAAATACATTCCCATCCTGCTAGAAGCCGTTGAAAATGAGCAGAGATATGTCGAAGATGAGTTCCAAGCTGCAGTTTGTTTGGGATGGATTCATTGGCAGATAGGGGAGCCGGCGCTAGCAGCTTCCAGGTTGCCCCGGGATATAGAACAAGAATTTGCTCAATTAGATGGCACAAATAAAGAGTCAGCGGAATGGACGAGAGTTTGCGCTCTGAAGGCTTCATATATAATGGCCACTTCGAAGAGCAAAACTGGCGCAGTTGCTGAAGCTCTGGAAACATATGAATCTGCTCTACCCATACTGTCCAGCGCATCATCTATGCAGCAAGGGAAAGAATTACGATCTTGGACAGAACTTTACCTGACCGGATTCTGCTTGCTCTCCAGCAGTGCGATCAAGTCTAAGTCGTCTCCTGCTCTGGAGACGGAAACGCTTTCTGCGTTCCGAGCATGGGCAAAGTTTTGGGATGTTCAAGCAGCAGCGCCAACTGGCGGATGGCTTGAGCAATCTGAGGTACCACGACGGGGGGTATGGAAGGAATATTATATCACGTTATCCCATCTACTTCAACAAGACTTGCCATTTTCGACGACTTCACTGACAACTACCTATGCCGAGACCTCGACCAGACTCCAACAGTATGCGGAATTGAAACGGGTGGAGGCGAAATACGAAAGTTTGCTACTCAACGAGGTTCAGTTTCCGAAAGCAGATGAGACCAGAGAAGAGGTCGAAACTTTCGCAGAGATAGTTGTACGGAACTGGCAAGTCCTATGTGGAAGCAGTTGGAGCGAACATGACCTAGGCGAAGGGGGGTCGGAGGGTGCTAGTCGAGGCGTATTGGACATTCTATACCGAGCAGCGACCAAGACTTTTCATTCGACTGCAATACTCAGGCATTTATTCACAGTTCACTTACAGGTAGCAGAGTTTGAACTAGCTCTCAAGGCGTTCGACACGTATTTGGACATAGTCAAGAGGGGAAAAGCACGTGTGGAGAAGACGGGAGAGCCGGAGCCTAGCTTGGATGATGATGAGACTGTTCTCCGGACAGCTTCTGAATGTATAAGAGCACTATGTCGTTATGGCACACGACAAGGGGCGGAGAAAGCTAAGGACATTGGCGACTTCTTTGAAAACTGGCTTGAAAGACATACCCCGAAACACAATACACATGTCGAGAAGATTGAGAACGGGCATCCCCCAGTTTTGGGCACGACAATATCGCCCCAGACTTCTGCCATGGCTTGGCGATGTCTAGGAATAGGGCACGCACAATGGGCTCGTTGGACCTATGATGCGACTACTAGATCAGATATTCAGATGCAGGCCATTAGATGCTTCCGGAAAGCCCTATCGCCGGAATATGAAAGCCCGTCTGATTCTGAGACCCTGTACGCCTTGGGAACTATTTTGGCGGAGCGCAGAGAGTTAGATCCAGCAATTGAAGTTGTGAAACTCGCATTGAAGGGTCAACGGTCGTCGACACCGAGTCCCCTTCATGGTTTGGGCCCACATCCTGGTCGGTATGCAAGGGAACGCTCATTGATATCATTATGGCATCTAATGGCTCTCTTATTGAGCGCTCGACAAGAATTCGTCACTGCTGCAAGGTCTTGCGAGGGCGCGTTCGAGCAGTTCGAAGATCCCAAAAACCTCTTTGGCGAAGTGGAACTGAGTAACTCATTTCGAAGCGATCACCTCAACGAGAAGTCATTCACTCGAAATCGAGGCATAGTTGATGATATGGATGATTTCGAAAAGGAGAGCGTGCTTGAAGTTAAGATGACGCAGTTGGCCCTTATTGAGGTGCTTGAAGGGCCTGAAATTGCGGTCAATGCAAGTGACGAACTCTTGAGTTTGTATGCAAGACTTTTCGGCGATCCCCAAAAGCAATCTACTTCAGCTGTAAGACCATTATCTATGGCTATACCGCCAAAGAGTTCTGCTGGTACAATGAGAAGCATTAAGGGGAGTATCTTTGGTAGATCCGGTAGATCTATGAAGAAGATGGCCTCTCTTGCACCTACAGTAGAAGAAAAGACTGGTCTGTCACGCCCGGAGACCACGTCAACCGCGGCACCAACAATTCATGTCACGGGAGAGAATGGGGTCTCAACTGAACAACAGAGTCGTTTGACAAAGGAACCTCACCATGAGAAGCTTCAAAAACGTAGCGATAGCGCCGCGAGAAAGAAGAACAATGCGAGTCGCAATAGGAGCACAAGTGCCGGAAGGCGGCAGGCAAACAGCGCAGACGGCGACAAAGATTATCCTGCAGATCTTGAGGTAAGAGATCAAGTGGCCGGAGGATTTGATGGTTCTGCAGCCTCGGTAGAGCTGAAAGGGATTCCTCAATCCAAGCCCTTGCCGCCTAAGTCACAGCAAATGGCTCACAAGGAGCCGGCACTCAAACCCGCGCATTCAAATGCGGCCCTCGCTCAAGACACAAGACTGCCGCACATACCTTATACGTCATCTACCAACCCAGTTACTCGATTTCCAAAAGACCAAGAAAAGCGCAGAAGAATGGCAATCCTCGTCAAGGTCTGGTTGCTAATCAACGGCTTTTACCGTCGGGCATCTATGTTTGACGATGCGAGGGGTGCAATAGAGGAGGCCCACAAGTTGGTCAAGTTCATAGAAACAGACATCCAAAACGATACAAGTGGTAATGTTTCGCTCGAAGATGCAGGGTGGGGCGGCGGCAAAAGCGTTGGGGAGTTATGGGGTGATGTTTTCTCAGAGGTTGGTGAACCAATCCAGCATTTGAACCACCTTGCTAATCTGCTCAGCGAGGATATCTAGCAGTCGCCGAAGGCTTCCCGTACCCTGCACTACAACACTTTGAGTCAGCCCTTACCCACTTGCCCGACCATCCTTCTGCAATTGTCGGGTTGTCAAATATCCTCCTTGATATCTATACTGAAGATTTACTTCCTCCGCCCTCAATTACGCCTCTTGTCCAACATGACCTATCCTCTACCCCCTCGGCATCAACCACAACTTCCTTAAATCAATCAAACACTCCGACAACCTCTGTCCTAACCTCCACCGCTAGGCCCCTGGGTCTCCCCAAAGCACCTTCTGCCCCCTTACCTCTACATATTAAATCCGATTCTCCATCCACACTAACAACTGATTTCAACCACCGCGAATCTTCAACTGCACTCCTAGACCGTCTCGCAGCCCGTGACCGCGCGTACGGCCTCCTTAGCAGCCTTACAAAGCTAGGCACCGGATGGAATTACAGTGAAGCTTGGTTTGCGCTTGCACGAGCGTATGAGGAGGGCGGACAGCAAGATAAAGCAAGGGAGGTGCTATGGTGGTGCGTTGAGCTTGAGGACAGCAGGGCGGTAAGGGACTGGAGCGTCGTGGGCACTGGTGGCGATGTTTTGTGATGACTTGAGGAAATTATGTTAATAAGGCCGTAATTTTTAGTACGGTGGAAACCATGAGTATATATTCTATGAATAATAATCACTCTTCCATTCATGATATCAGCGTAACGTGACCACCTCATCTCCTACTCTGTGTCTTGCCTAGGTGCGTGCTTCCTAACCCCCTGGCCCACTCATCTGATTTACTACAATTATACTTGATGACTGCAAAGGCGCCATGATTGTCACCCCAGAGCGTCAGTCCAAAACATGTAGGCTACTGATCAATTTGGTTATCCCTGGATTATCTAGCCACACTCTATAAGAGTATGGGTTCTTCAGTCCCTGGATTCAATGCTTTTTAGCATTACCATATCATAGAACTTGATGGAATTGGGATGCGCTAGCAAGTACTGAAGTATGAGTCACAAAACATGCTCATTCTCAATCTTTGACAATTTACCTTACCCACGCAGAAAGGTGCCCCCTTTTAGCGCTGGGTCAGGTAACTTTGCTCAGCCGCCTTGTAACCACACTACCACACTCGAAACACAAGAAGACTATAACTGATTTTTAATTTTCATCTCATGTTTATATTTATTATTAAGAAACATTAAGGATAGGTATAGTTTCTATATGCCAAACAAAACAAAAATTCAAAAGGCTTGCTCATTTTCATTTTAACTTTCATCTCTTGTCATGAACGCGTGACCCAAGACTTCTCCTGCCTCGACTATGGAGTAATCTGTAGCAGATTCATGCCGGTGCCTCGCCCTCAGAACGCTTGTAAGTGCCATAGTCAGCGTACGAGCCGTAGTTGGTCGGTGTTGGGGATGGGCTGGAGGTAGGATATGAGTCGTAGGCGCCATATGTGCCATAATTGCCGTAATCCTCACGCTTTTCAACCTCTGCATTCTCCTCGGCACGTTTGTAGGTGCCATAATCGGCATAAGAACCGTAGTTCGTTGGGGTGGGAGATGGGCTTGATGTCGGATATGAATCGTAAGCTCCGTACGCGCCATAGTCTCCGTAGTCACCGTAGTCATCACGCTTTGCTACCTCTTCGCCCTCAGCTCTTTTGTAAGTGCCGTATCCGGCATAGGAGCCATAGTTTGTAGGTGTAGGAGATGGACTAGATGTTGGGTAAGAGTCGTATGCTCCGTATGTGCCGTAGTCTCCGTAATCGCCGTAGTCTTGACGCTTCTCTACCTCCTCAACCTCGGCGCGCTTGTATGTCCCGTACGAACCATACGCGCCGTAGTTTCCGTAATCAGTGGGTGTGGCACTTGCAGTAGAAGTGCTGGTGGAGCTAATGGTGCTGGTGCTCAAGGTTGAAGATGATTCTGGTGGGTACTTTTCTAAAGTCAGTTGCAAGATTTGATGCAAACTCCTGGGCTACAAACTTGACCATATGATCCATAAGCACCGTAGTCTATATATTGTAAGTCTCTGTTAGAGCAAATTCTTTTAAGTGAACTCACTGCCATAGTCTTGTGGTGCTGGGGCTGGAGCAGGAGCAGCTGAGACGCCGGCCCAAGAGGCGGCACCCAGAACAATGAAATCAGTGACACGCATTGTGGTCGAATATATGAATTAGGGATAGTTTGTGAGAGAACACTATTGGGCTTTTGGAGTGATAAAGTGTTGCAGTGAAGTTGGAATGACTAGATATCTAGGAGTGTAACGAGGGTATTTATCAAGCTGAGGAATGTTGAGCTCTGCGACTTCGATGATGATTGATCATCAACCTACGTATACTGATCTCTCCCATTCCGACAAAACTCGTATCGATGTCTCGTCATAGCCCACAACATCATCAGGCAGTGACATTATGTCCACTTGGCAACCTCTCGTAGAAGCAAAGGTAGTGGCTATTCCCAAAAAAAAAACCGGCCCTTCTTTCAGGTCAGCGATCTTCAACTAACATTCCAACTTGGTAAACTTAGTCAATTTAGTACAAAGACGTCAACTGGACGAAAGTCAGCGCTCGTAGCACTGGAGCCTTCAAGCAAGGATAGTTCGCTCGTGTCTGCGGCTAATATCCTTACATAGGCGCAGCCAAGCGATCGTCCCACCAACTTGAGATCCTCGGATGTGCCGATATTGAGACAAATCCGAAGTGCTTAGATGTGTAGGGCTGATGAGGTTTGACACTAGTCAATTCTTCCTACTCAGCACTTTCTCAACGATTAAGAAACAGATGAAAAATTGTGTCAGTTGAGCAGCTGTCTGCTCCAAACTGAATCATGCCATTTCGACTTCGAGAATCCTTGATCTACTAAGTGAAATTTACGTGCTCCGAAAAGTAGGACAAATAAATAGAATCGCCGAGTAAAGAGTCTCCCAAAGACCCGAGAAGGCAAATGCATATGATGAATCATTCGCTGAGTGAGACCTGCCCGAACTCCACTGAGCACTGGATGAATAGCTGTGACGGGAAATCGAGTTTTCTCGGCAGACCTCGCACACCGCTCCAAAGACACAATCCCTCGTCTGTGTCAATAATGAAAGCAATAGTGTATAGCGCTGATGAGTAGCGGAGAACTGTCACGAGTTCGCCGGCGGTGTACGTGATGCAAGGACTTGAATTGTGGCGATAGTGAGCAGCTTCGTGTTCTCGTACAACGGGAGGCCGGAGGTTTCTTAGAGCTTTCCCCACACGCTAAGATCTGTATAAGCTTACTAGAATCAGAGCCGCTAGGTAGGAGGCGCTGCACTTTGCGGGAGAAAATGCGAAGAAACGTTGCGGCTTGGCTTCGTATTTATCCCTGTCGAGAACGTTAACCTTAACTTTTTCTATAGGCTACTGGAATACGAACCTACCAGCTTCAATATACGTCATATCAGTAAATAGAAACACATCCAAAGGCGATCTCGAAATATAGTTCATTGTACAATGCTAAGCAAGGTTGGCTTCATGCCTCGTAACGCGAGGAAACCATTTCTAGGCTTCAGTTCCACCTGCTCTTTTTTCTTTCGATATCTCCGTGTGAGAAGTCAAATAACTCGAGTTCCAAAGTCCTTCCCAAGTTTTCTTCCAGCTTCTGACCCATTATGTATACTCCAGTAGAAGATAGGAGTGAGCAAAACTCGAAGTCGGGAGATTATGATCATTTATTATCAAAAGAGTCACAAGATCTGGACCCATTATATAGATCAAGATCGCCGCGAAATCGGAGCCAGATCATTGCTCAATTTTCTCTAGCTTTACTGCTTTCGCTCTGTACGTTTGTGGTGGGAGTCTGGCTAGGAGGCCGCAACCATTCAAACCCCACTGGTCGGGACTATCTCGAGCATGTCCAGCAATACTGTAAGTTGTCTAAAGATCCCGAACCGAGTATTTGAGTCCTGATTAATTCAAAAGCACCAATACTTAAGGATGTGGATACCTCAATGCAATACGTTCGTTTTAATGGATCTCTGATGAAGGAGAACGTCTTCCGGCAAGACGCTGGGCCAGAAGTAGACGCAGCATGGGGATCAATTGGCGTCAACTGTAAGCATTTCCTCTCATTCTCCGATCCGAATTGTCTAATACATCTTCACAGACAGAAGTGTGGCGATCCCAGTAGAAGAAGCTGCTGCCTCCGGCCTTAGATCTGATCAAGTCCAGATCAATCCTGCTCATGGCGGCGGGTTTCCCGCAAACGTCGAGGGCCTACATCATCTTCACTGTCTAAATCTAATGCGTCAAACTCTTTACTTCAACTACGACTACTATAAAGCTAAGGGCGAAGGTGCCTTCAAAAACGACGATAATATCGTCCGCTTCCACGTCACGCACTGCATGGATATCATCCGGCAGCAGCTGATGTGTATGCCTGATACGGGTGTGCTTGGACAGGTATGGTGGGATAAGAGCGCGCCAAAGGCGTTTGTGGACTTCAATACGGAGCATAAGTGTAAGGACTATGATGCAATTAGAAGGTGGGCAGAGGAGAGACAAATTCCTGCGCAGGTCCCACATGACTTTCTCCAGCCGCCAAAGCAGGGGGATCTAATCTATGATGAAATTCCTTGAAAGTTCCCTATAAAAAGGAAGGATGATAAACAACAACTTGGATTTTAAGGCCTGGGGAAGAGCGCTGCTGATAGAGAGATGGGGTGCCAAGCGACTTTGTTTGAGGTGCTCTAAAGCAAAAAGCTGGCCGGAATGCATGGCGAACATTTCGGCGAATTAATAGCCTAAGGACGTAGCAACTATCATCTAGTCTACTCGATGTGTGCTTGCTTTGAGCTCTTGTGATATGCTACGGACACTTTGGGAGTAGTCGGCCCGTTTAGGCTTACCAGAAGAGAAGACGAAAGAAAGAAGTACCTCTGAAAGTAATTATTAATAATAGACGTAAGCTAATATCAATGGTCTCAAACTGGTATCCCAGCAAGATTTCTTTGCTTCTTGAAAGCATAAAATCATGAGAGTAAGCTTAGGGAATCACAGAACTCTATCAACCTCAAGCATAGCGGTAAGAAAGAAGCAATGACCACTGGGCCATCTCGAAATCGGCGCATGTAATAGAGCATATGAGAAAGAGAATAATTCAGACTTTTGCATTTTGTTGACTGTAAATTGTGATACAACTCCCTTCTCAGGATAGAACGCCGCTGGCAATGCCGTCCTCTATTGCAACCTCCAAACACATTATCGAAATCGTCAGCTCTCAGACCTACGCCCACCTTCATCCACCGCAATCCCTTCGCCATCCTGGCCATCCTCCTCCACACCAACCTCTTCTTCGTCTTCCTCAACAGGGAATGGCTGAGTCGCAAACAACGCTCTCGCAGCTTGCATGTCCTCAGTAGCCTCTTCCACCTTCACATCCACGAAATCCGTGACCTTATCAGCCTCATCCATCACGATACGCTTCATCTTTTTATCAATGTTCTTCTGCCTTTGCGGGCGGATATTCGTCCGCTGGACAATGGGATAGTAATATGCTCCCTTCTGCCTCAGCCCGTCCTTCCCATCATGCAAGGCGATGACAACCTCCTCGTCGTATTTGTCTGTTACAGAGCCGGTCTGGAGTGCCGTCTCGTATGCACGTATCCGCTTGTAGCGGAAACAGCCTTCTCCTGCACTGGTTTTCTCGGTGTACAGCTCCTCATCATCGTTCTCAGGGTCCAGAGCGTCGAACTTGCGCTTGAAGTTCATAGCACCAGCAGGCGTCTCGGCCATGAAGAACTCGTACTCGATCGTATCATCTGGAGGGGGATTGCGCTCGGGATCTTTCTCGTAGGCTTCTCTCGCTACCTGCTTCGCAAGTTCTTCTTCGTCGGTGCCCTCGATTGGCTTGAGTAGACTGTTCTCGATGCGGATATCGTAGGTGTTGCTAGGTGGTACAGGGTTGGTGAGGAACTTAATGGTAGCGTAGCCTCCGACATCAGGGAACGAGTCAAGGTCAGGAAGAAGAGGGTATGCATCCACCAGCTGGAGGTTTCGTTTCGAAGGATGCCGTATCGTTTTTGAGTTCTTCAGATTCGACGCCGCGATTTCGAAGCTCTTTTCTACCTGGCTCTTGATATATTCTGGAGATTCCTTATCAATGTTTTGCGGCGCCCTTTGCTTACGACTACCGACATTGTTGATTAGCGATCTCGAGGTAGTGGAATCGAATCGCGATTTGGATGTATAAGATGAGATGTATTCGGTTCGTCGCAAGAAGGAAACTCCCGAGTCTGAGAACTTGGGCTTGCCCAGTGTAGAGAGCGGTCTAAGGAGGGCTCGATCGTGGGGATGCGGAGCAGGTGCTTGTAGTGGCGCTTGGATAGCTATAGAAGTGGAATAAGTCTTTGCGCCATGAATCGAAAAGTCTGTACTTACAACTCTCATCACCATCAAAAATACCGGGCATTCCCACCAGGTCTAATGGCATGCCTAGCTCGGCATCGGCTTCGATATTGAGAGGTTGTTCGCGCGCAAGCCGACCAGCGAAACCAGGTGTCGTATACTGCCCGCTGGCAAGGCCAGTGTTGGGTATGTCCAGTAGTTTAGGAGGATTGGGAGGCGGTGGCAGCGCATTGGAGTACCGTATACGAGCGATGTAGTCTTGATGAATCATGCGCTCAGCGCCTCGAGGAGCTGAGGACGCCATGGTGTTGTTATTGAAGATGTCTCGAGAAAGTTGTCGCCTTTGAGACTTGAACTTGATCGCGGTTCGCGTAGGTAGCTTTTGGACGAGGCTGAAAGGTTGAAGGCTTGGCGCCAACTCACTTTCCTAGCTCAGGATAGGAACTTTGTAAATGAAGAAGATGCCAATTCGCAGAATCGAATTAAAAAGCTACAATGATAGATCATCGAAAGATAATGAAATTTCACGAGCAATCTGCACAAGAAAAATTATTTCGTTCTATGATATTGTCCTTATCACCAAGCATCTAGCCCTGGCACCATGCCAACCGTTAATGCCCGCCTATATTCCCTAGGTATAATTCCACACAGAAGGTGATCGATCTTTGATTAAAGCGTAGTAAAGGCTCTTTTTCTCTCCGCCTCCTCTCCATGCGCCGAATAGGTGCACAGCCATTTTTATACAGGTGATGATGCCATTGGGCATCACTATATCATGCGTCCATCCGCCACCACCAGGATCCAGCATTTAAATCGTCGACTTAATTGCTGTTCTTGTTGTATTTTGTCTTTCCAAATGAGAATGGCACATATCGGTACTTGATCATATGCTGAATTTGTCTCCTCACTACAGCATTTTAGCATAGTCCTATTCTTATCCTGCTCCACAATACTTACTAGTGAGTGTAAACAGAATCAACCAGTAAACCACCAAGACAGGCCAGAAGACAGGCACATCAAAGATTGAGAACCAGGTGCACACAAACCCGATAGCGATCGCCCTCGTTGCTGAATACCAGAACTTGAACTCAGGAAGACGACGGATGAAGGGACGGAATTCCTCATCCTGCTTTGTAGGAAGACCTCCGGCGGAGCCATCCTCCATCTCGTTGTCTATGGCTTCATTCGAAGGGTCGAACTTGGGTTGCAGGAAGGCGAGGAAGAGGTTTAGAAGGTAGATGCCCAATGAGTACGCCACTGATCGTGGATCTTATTAGCTGATGCTTTGCAACAGGGTAGCTGAAGGATGTAGTACCGATATACCATCCTTGCGCAACAAATATCCTTAGGAAAAAGATGAATAGTAGTCCCACTGTGCCAAGCCATCTGTAGGGGACATAGGGAGTCGATTTGTCGAGCCATGCCTGGTATTGCTATTTTCGTCTTCCATTAGTTTTCACGTCGACTCCATCTCCATTGTTGTCAATGCAATCATAGTTAGAACTTACACGTTGAAACCGCGAAGTTTGTGCGCTCACAGCCGCAAAAGGGGTCTGCTCAGGCTCTGCTGAATCCATTGTGCTCGAAACCTTCCCTTCGACCAGTAATTACTCCAACTTTCTTATCTGCAAGGGAATAAAGAGCGAATATCTTCGAGATCAACGGGCGCTGATGCAAAATGTCTAACGGGTAAAGGAGGGACGTCGCAAGGAGGCAATGGGCTAACAATCGAATTGTACACGTTCGCGTCGATAGGGCAAGTGCGGCCCGTCCAATTTTCCGAGCTGTCTCATTTCAGGTTAGCTGGCCCCCATGTGATCGAAGCCTGCAGCTTGCCGCCGACGCCGGCTTGCGTCGGCATCTCTTCGGATGCTTGTGAGCTATTCGGAGGGGAGCTTCATGTAAAGACCTCGGGAGGTGAAACTACATCACCATCACATTGCGTTCAACATCCAATGCCCTAAATAATTGGTAAAGCAGTATTGGTTCTTGAAGATGATGAACACATTCCGAACTATGAGGCCAGTGGCCTCAAAATTCCAAGCGTCATCTCTCCCCGCCTTCAGACGTAATGCCTCAGCTTGGACAGAGAAATCCTACGAATTCATTAAAGTATCAGAGCCACGTTCAGGAGTTGGCCAAAGTATGTTCATGTTGTCGTTGCTTGTCTTCCTTTCAGGCTCTCCGCTCCTCTATACTCCCTGCCAATCTTCTGACCCTTTCCAGTAACACTCAACCGCCCCAAAGCTCTCAACGCTCTCAGCACGCCCCTCATCACAGAACTCAATACCGCCCTGGAAGAATTTGACCAGTCCTCTTCAATCCGAGCAATACTCCTGACGGGCAGCGAAAAGGCCTTTGCAGCCGGCGCAGACATCAAAGAAATGGCCCCTCTCACCTTCTCCGAAGCCTACACTACCTCCTTCATCGAGTCCTGGTCCTCCCTCACAACGGCCATAAAATCCCCAATCATCACTGCTGTCTCAGGGCACGCGCTCGGAGGAGGATGTGAGCTAGCGCTCATGTCTGATATTCTGTACTGCACGGATACTGCGAATTTTGGTCAGCCTGAGATAAAACTTGGTACGATTCCGGGGGCTGGAGGAAGTCAGAGACTAACGAGGGCAATTGGGAAGGCTAGAGCTATGGAGTTGATTTTGACGGGGAAAAGCTGGAGCGGCAAGGAGGCTTTCGATTGGGGCGTCGCTGCCAGAAGCTTCGCCAGCTATGAGGAATTGATGGAGGGTGCTTTGAAGACGGCGGAAATCATTGCAGGATATAGCAAGGTAGCAGTGAGGGCAGGAAAGGAGGTTGTAAATAAGAGCCAGGACTTAGGAGTGCGTGATGGGGTGGAGTTTGAGAGGAGGGTGTTCCATAGTCTCTTTGGGAGTGAGGACCAGAAGGTAGGAATGGGAGCATTTGTGAAGAAGGAAAAGCCAGAATGGACGCATAGATAAGATAGCTCGAACTTGGTATATTGCTGTACCCAAAACAACCATGATGCCCATACTATTCCGTACGCCGAATGCTCAGATTCTGTCCGCCTGTCCTGTAATAACCAAATGCTTCAAACGCCTAAATTGCTACCTCTTGTCGCCTCCTATTTCAAGTATGCATTCGTCCATTCTACATTTCCAACTTATAGATATCATTCGACTCTTCACCCGACCACTCTTTACACCAACCAAAAAAGCCTCGCCGCAAACAATGTGCCTTATCTGGTGATTTCGTTGGTACAGGCGACGGATCCTCACAAATCAGGCCAAACCAAGCTGGAGATGTGCAGGAATAGCTGCTTGTTTTGCTTGGCGCTGCAGTTGAGGTTGGTAAAGGTGGTGGCGAGGTAATAGGATGCGAGTGGGTGTGCGTAGTCGTTTCATCAAAGCAGCCCCAGAATAAACCAGGTGTACTGCATTCTGTTGTTTGGGAAGCGGAGCTTGGAAATACAGTCGAGGTTAGTGTCAGATCATTGCAACCAAACCACCCCGGCGTCTCACAAGTCGAAGACGGTGTCTTGGAGTGACTTGTCTTTGGAGCCGTCACTGTTGGAATTGTTGTCCTAAGACTGCTTGACGTCGTGGTAGTCTCGTCGTTGCAGCCGAACCAGCCAGGTGTTTTGCAAGTCGAAGTTGAGGTTGTAGTAGTGGGCTCACTGGTTGTCGTGACTGCCGAGGTGGTCGTTTCATCTAGACATCCCCACCATCCTGGAGTCTTGCAGGTTGATGTTCGAGTCTTGGTTCGTGATGAGCTGGATGACGAGGTTGTGGTCTTGCTGCTGTTCCCCGTAACCTCTTTCCATAGCGGACAGTCGTAACATTCGGGTGTGAATGTACACTCTGGTACTGTGGAATATTTCATGAGAACATTGTTGATCACCCATATGATCCGGTGTGTAATAATGGACACTCTCGTTGAATTGTCCTTGACAACATCATACACACATTCTCTACCAGTGTGGCATAAACTCTCTAATGCATAGCCAGCATAGGAGCAGCTTGCCGTGGCTCCATTACAAGTGCCCATATAGATTGGATCGGCATTTTGGCCGATATGATAAGCTCCCGTGAATTCTCGTTGTCCGGGCCGGTTGGGATCTGCCCCTGGCGCCACAGGAAGCCCCAGTCGATTTGCAGGTAAGGCATCCGGGACAGCTTGAAAAGTAACAGCAGGACTTCCATAGGTGAGGCCAATCATAGAACTGACAGCACCTCCAAGAGAGTGACCAACCATCCACACATCAGAGTTCGGATAGAGTTCTGTGACGTTGTTGTATAGATGCCGAGCAGCCGCATAGTATCTGTTCTCCTTCCTTAAGCTCCTCTTGAGGCAAGTCAGATTGCAGGTATATGTACTAGTTGCACAGTCGCAAACGGTACGGTAGAAAGTGCTTCCCTGCTGCCCACAGCAGCAGCTGAAGAAGAGATTGTCATTCTCCTTGTCATTTGTTGTCGTCCCGTCTCCATCCCAAATAGCAAGAGTTGTCCCCTTCAGGCCGATCACGACGGTAGAGTTGGTCTCGTCTGCGTACAGATACCCTCGCAGTCCATCGCTGTCCCATCCAAACCCTTTGTCATCTGTCCTATTGAAGCCTCCATTTACATCCTTCCAATCCCCTGTGTCTGGCTTGTCCACATAAGCGTTGGCCGCCATCTGGGCAAAAGTCAAGACAGTCTCTCTGTCTGTGACATTCGGGCCTCGAACTTCATCATAAGTCCATAGCTCTGGCGATGATTCCCATACTTGATCGTATTCTCGTGCAGCAGCCACCATGGGATCCACTGCTGAAGGCCGCCTATCTTTTAATCGATGTATTGTTTCGGGCCTGCTTCGAACGACCAGTGGTCGACTTATCTGCTCATAGGGACCTTGTTCTGACTCTATCCATAAGGATGGCTCTTCTTTTGGAACATCGAGACGCAGGTGATCGGCGGGGCGGTTGAGGTCGCCATGATGGAAGACATGCCGTAATGACTATAATAAGAGCATTAGCATACTATACCGTGCCATAAGATGCGAGAATACTGACAAATATATGCTCGTTACTACCAGGGGTCTGTGGTGCTGAATCTATAGGTATCGGCGGTAATATTGGAACTATGGGTTGGTGTTGACGTGCCAAATCCCCTCCAGATGCTACAATGGGCACCGATGACAACAAGAATGAGAGCAACACTCTAGACGTGACTCTACCCGCAGATATGCATATCGGTTGGCGACGTCGAGCCATATCTGGGAGAATTATCGTTGACAGCGGAAAGACATAGGAAAACTGTAGAGAAGAAGTCGAAGACGACAATATGTACAGGAATATGTCCGAATGATGGATCACCAGGATCAGTCAACACCTCGAACGAGGCGTCACTACATCATGTGGGCGCATGTTCGACTGGGGTTGATAGCGGGTGGGTGGCAGGGATCGATAGGTGGAGGGCTGCAGGCAGTGATCTTGAGTGGGATGAGATATTCGCCCAGCCATGACTGAATATACGCAGCTGCGGCGCGTCATCTGCAACCGTCGCTCAGCTGCGCGATGTCAGGACTATGAGCCATTTCTCCCTCTCCAGGTAGACCCACGGTGGGACAGCAGTATCTGGACAATGCTGGAGAGGTAATATATTGCAACCTTTTCTCTGTTTCCTTTTCTCAGCGGCCACTCGTTTGTTCCGTCATCCCAGCTCGACCTGAGTTTCATATTGTTGTCATTCATGCATCATCGCCGGCCGAGAGCTCCCATAGGTATTACCATATGCCCTACTGCTTCGTTCCTTCATTCCACCATCAACAATTCTCAAGATGATTGCTCTCTCTGATAAAATGCAGTTCAAATTGCCAGACTTTATGGCGCCCTCAGACCTCAAGCAGAAAGACAGCCAATGTCCCCGGCCTCTTCACCCATCCCGGTCCTTCTCGAAATTCGAACCAGCGAGTCCGGATCATGCTACGAGAATTCAACGAGCTAGTACAATCCAAAATGGCGTAGATCCTTTGAACAATATCTCCAATGAGTCTAGTCATGAGCAAAAGTCATCTCGAATGCAACCGGACACCTTCGAGGAATACCCAGAAGATAACGGTGATCACGCCCATCCAGGTGCAGCATCTGAGAGACTACCGGCTGATGTCGATGAGCTTCCGATTGAACTCATCAGTTTGACGGACAGGTCAGTAGAGCAGAGCTAGTTCTCAACAATTATTGATATCAGTATAGCTTCATCGGTTCTCTATCCGCCAAAGTCCACCCCACCCCGCCAACGGTTGATAAATTATCTTCTCTATTCCAAGACTTCTATGCTGTTGCCGCAACACATATAAATACTCATATTTCCGCATTGTCTTCTCGCCAACACCGAGAAAACTCACCGGCTCCATCAATTTCCTCTCTTTCTTCCACAGCGAGCAAGATAAGGGCAAAGGCCGTTTCGATCAGCAGCACCAAGGAACGTCCAAAAGCCGCTACTCCAGAGCGAAAGGACTCAGAACAGCAGATGCTCACGGCTGAAGAGATTGCTGATAGAAAGAGAGCACGACGAGCTTTAGAGCATAAGAGGGTTGCTTTGGAGGAGGCCGTGGAAAGGAGAGTATGCGAGAATATCTACAACCGGATATGGAGACATAGGAGCACTACAGATGAAGAGAAAGATGAGATGTTACGGTCCAAGACAGCAGCTTTATCAGTGGTGGGAATTGGTCTGAAAGATCTGGACGTTGACCTAGGCCAACCGAGCGAGGAGTTTGAAGGCAGCCGAAAGGAACAAGAAGTCAGAGAATGGTTGCAGGAGGCGAGGGACCAGCTGATTGCTATGGATGACGAGAGATATCCTCTCGGCAAACTTCATCATCTCAAGGCAGCTCACAAGAGTATAGTTGACACCTTATCACATTTTCATCCGTCTTCCTCCGCCGATGAGATTATGCCAATGCTTATCTATACATTAATTACTTCACGACCGGAAGGCACAAACGTCATCAGTAATCTTTATTTTATACAGAGATTTCGGAATGAGTATAAGATTGATGGAGAGGCTGCATATTGCTTGACGAATCTTGAAGCAGCGATAGCATTTCTTGAAACAGTGGATCTCGCATCTCTGCGAGAGGACGAGGCTCCATCTGGTCCAAAGTCCGGTAGCCGTCCAACGACACCAAAATCCGACAAACCAGAATCAATGACCCTCGGGTTCACATCGTCAGCTGCAGTAGCTACCACTGAGGTTACCGCTACAAATGCCAGTCCCTCAATCACAAGAACTCCGTCATCCCCAACGAGTCCACGACCGACTGGGCAACACACCCGACGAATCAGCGACATGTTCAAACCCCCTGAAGTGTTTGGCGCCGCTGGTGATGCGATGTTAAACACAGCAGATCAGGGATTCAAGACTATTGGTAATTCCCTAGGAGATTCTTATAAGTTTCTCCTTGGCAAGCTTAAGGAGCGCCAAGAAGAATCGAATGGCAAAGCATCCGATATCATTGTTCCCAAGACATTGGATGATGCCCGAAAACTTGTTAGCACGCCACCTCCTGAAGACGACGCATCGGTCAGCGGTGCCAGCTCGCTACATAGCCCAGAGACTACAGGGCGGCAGCGTAGTGATTCTGCAGTAAAGGCGGCGGAGGACAAGGTTCTAAGCCTTATTGGCGGTCGTAAGATAGCGCGAGATAGGAGCGCAGACAGCTCTCAGAGTGCTAGCAGCAATAAGAGGGTTGCCTTCGCCGAAGAAGGTGCTGAGAAGCCTGCTGCACCTAATCCGCCTTCATCGCCAGCGAATCCTGCGATTGTAGAGTCGATGCGGAATCTGGGCAACACGCTCAATCCCATGAACCGGTTCGGGGGTATTGGTATGATGCGTGGCTTTGGACGTTCACCAACAACGCCTACACCGCCACCAATCAGCAAGGCCATACCGAACGGTGGCGTTGCTGATTTGACATCTGTAAATATCCTCTTTCCATAGCTCGGAAATGTGCGTCAGGCTGACCCGTACACAGACTTTCCCAGAACTAGCACCGGTGCTCCCACCAAAAGAAATACCCAAAGTCGCACCACCCATCAAGAAATTCATGGAGCTGCAGAATCCGGGTGACATGAAATTGAACGAGGTTCTCGAGCTCTTGAGAGATTATAGACGTCTTGCTGGGGCATTAAAGGATATGGGCGCTGTTTGACTAGTTCAGAGAGGAGTTCAGCAATTGCATTAGGCGGCGTTCTGAGCATGTCTGGGCTTGCTTTTTGGTAGATAGAGACATTTAGTGGCTCTGAATCGCTACGACGATGAAGAATAAACCCTTTTTCGGATACGTGAGTAACTGGCGTGAAAGACCTACAGTGATAGCGACAAAATGAGACAGCTATACACTTTCCACAATATCAAGACCTCATAGAAGAGACTTCTGCTGCAACTTTGACAAGATGCTTTTTACCTTTCAGGATGAAGTTATTGCTTTTTTTAGAGCTTGCTACATCCTATGGTTCTTGAGACCTGGTGGACGGACGCATTTGAGTCTATAGAGTTGGCGGCGGCGCGTCTCGGTAGGAAGTGGAACGGGTGTGACGCAGCGCTAGGTACTTTATAGACGTCGAAAGTGCTGGATTAGGGCACAATCGGCTGCTAAATATATCTTTAGCTTGCTAAAGATTTGTTTCAAAAAAAGAGGATGCTTTCTCATCGAGGTACCACGTGATTGCTGTTACATTTTACGCCGGCCTAACACTGTTGGATAGTTAGCGCGCGGCTCGATTCTAATCATATATATATAGCAGTGAACTCTCTAGGATTCGAAAGCCGAAGGAAGTAGTTCAAATATTGCTTGAATACGTAAATACTATATTACGACACCACACAGTGATAACCTTCCAGATTGTATCTTGACCCAGACTCGTGATATGGCTGCTCGCACTGCCAAACAGCTTAGAAAAGACGTGAAAGGCGTTTATGACAGTGGTTATGATGGTGATCCTGCTGCCCCACCAGAACATTGTTGAATTCAATTATTAACATCGTCGGCAGATGCAAGTGTCCCCTCGCGGAGCAGCAATGCTCATTTGAGAATAGATGGACAATTATCAAATGGGCGTCTGGCTCGAATACATCCCAAAAAGCTCGTTCGAAACTTGGTGAATGCCGGCACAATGAACCCAAAGTCGATGTATGAGCATGCGGCACCACCCATTGCTGGAAAGCTCAATGCAGTCACTGAAGCAGAGCTTCGTCGTTGTGGTCCATACACAGCAAATTCGCGCTTTAAGCCTGCTCGCGACGTTGCGGATGACGGTGGTCAGTCACTGGCGGCTGAGTCTCTATATATGGACGAATCCGGATCTTGGAGTATGCCGAGCGAAAAGAGCCCACACGTGTACACTACCTGGCTGAGGGTAGGAACTGAGGGTAAAGAACAAGTGCTTGCATTGTTTGATACGGAATCACCGAGTGACTTCATATATCGACAGGCACTGAAAAAGCTCCTCGTAAGGGTCAAGGAACGCCCCATACCGCCACGAAACCTAAAAGAAGTCACAGATGTATCTGATGCTAATGAGCGTACAACGCCGCAATACTTTGTCTGGCTCAACGTTCAAAATGACCAGATTGGTTTTCAGTCTTCGTGCCGATTAAGAATTCTCGAAGTTGGAAACCCACCGGATAAACTTGGAATCATCTTAGGGCGGAGATCGATTACAAAGTATGGCAGCAATGACTTATTAAAGAGACTGGATCGGGCAAATCGCAACGATTATAAGACAGAATTGGCGTTGGCCTTGTCCACTTTTGCCATGATGGAAAATCCAGGGCAGTGATCGATCAGAACCCAGAAAACCCATGTCGCCAACCCCGGCCTGCGGAGCAGAATGTAGGCTGAGACTGATGATGCCAAGAGCAAGAATCTCGGGCACGCTCCGAATTTTACGAGAGGGACGAAAGCACTATAGCATGTACTAAAAAGCATCTAAAGCGAAATCAAACCAAGAAGGTAGTGCTGTGCAAAGAGTGAGTTCCACTCGGCCAGGGAGCTACTCCCAATGTACCACCATAGAGCAATAAAGTAAACGCAGCGAATTCGACGACATAAATTTGCCCAAGTAACTAGCTTGCGCGCATAAAATGAAGAAAATGCTCTGCGTCCGTACTAAATATGCAAGAGACAGTATTCGTTGATCGACAAAGTACTGCCTCTTTCAATTCCAACTAGGGGAATCTCTGCTAGACAAGGCAGCGAAGAGCAGAAACTCGGTCTAACAAAAGCGTTCTTCTATGTAGACACGCAATCAATGAACAATGAGTATACATGAGCACTCCCCTGCGACGTCGTTGTACTCGTCGCTAGTTTAAGCTTGTTTTGGTTGTGGGTCCCAGGCTGAAAGAAGTCCAAGACCTTAATAGGGGGAGTCGGTTCACACGCTACCGCATGCGCGATCCGCGGTGTTCTTGATCTTCTACCATTCAAAACATCCGTATTCACAACTACTTTTTATACGAATCAAAATTTAAATATCAGCCTACCGCACAATAATGTAAAGTGCATTTTTTTATTTGACCGACACACAGTAGACGGGACATGCCTAATACGTAGACTACTTGCAATACCACCTGTAGCGCTTAAGTTGGAGACGTACAGGTGTAATTTCTACTCATTATAAGAAATCGCAAGTGTAGCAATTTTCTAGACGCTCACTATTTGATCTCTTAACCTCCATGCCTTTAAGCTAACGAGCTCTTTACGAGCCGTCTCCAACGACAGTCATATCAGACTTCCCACTACTCTGATACCCCTCAGTGGCCACGATCTGATAATCAAAAGTCCCCAACTTCATCCCCAACCCTGCCCAAGCATCGAAATGATTCTGGACCGTGACAGTTCCACTCTTGCGCTTAGTCCGACGAACAGACCAATACTGCTGGAAGGTCGAAGTCCCTATGATCGAAGGCTCATTCGTGCGTGTGCTCACGTAGATGTCGTAAACTGATCCATCGCTGGTGACCGTGCCTTTCTTGCTGGCGCCTGAGGAAGGGTTGTAGGTGCCGAAGTACTCATTGATGTAGTACTCTACAAGAGGATCCTTGCTCCAGCCGTAAACGGAGAGGTAGCTGTTTCCATTCGGCTCATAGTCACCCGTGAAGGTGATATTCCTATTTTAGAGAACTCAGAGGAAAGACATCATTGATAGAAGCTCAGAGGAATATACCTCCCGGTGCCAGGATTCCAGCCCTTTCCTGCTACAAAATTCCCAGCGTTGCCTGACCAGACAACATCATACTCGCCAGCTGCGCCGTTGGTATACGTTACTTGGCCGGACCCATCAGTCCAGAAGGAGTAGTAGAAGCCGTTACTGACTCCAGTTGAAGAAGGGGTTCCAGCGTCCAACGATCGAGTCCAACCACTGATACTGACAGGTTCGCTCGCTGAAGAGGGCGCCGGTGCGGTGAGGACGCCAGCCACGGCAGTGAGAGCAACTAAGACAGAAGAAATGTAGACCATCGTGAAAGCTAATGTTTGCAATACTAAATGTCTTCTCAAAATGACAGAATCATCTCATCTTTATATCTCCTGACCGGCAAAACCATAATGATAAAAGACTGATATTAAGACCCAAAAATGCCGAGCCTGGGGTACGTGGAGGCTGCACTCCACTCGGTACGTCCCTGGAACCCAGTCTCACTCTCGTGATGAAAAATGGAAAATGAAGCAATATACACCAGCCTACCAAGTTTCTCAGATCTCTGAGGATCTATCACTGCTATACTCAAACCAATTAGGAATTTGGCTGCGCTATTTCGGACACGCGGGAAACTACTGGGGCTAATACCGGCTGATACGCTATTCTTTCAGGGGTGGTACAGCCTAAAGCTTAGCGACTTAATCCTTAACCCCACCAAGAATAGGATTGTTCATGTGCTCAATCACGTTTGTGATGATAGAACTATCCAGATTACAATAAGGTGTAGGGTCTGGATTTGCTGCAGAAATGTAGTATGAATCGAGTTGAGAAATGCTATTCATGGGATGGAAAAGGCTTTGTCTACTAAGACGACCCCGCCGAAGTTCAGTGACGATGAAGAGAAACACCAAAATGTATGGAAACATGCATTTGCTAAATATTGTCTGAAGCCTGATAGAAGATATACAGATTATGTACTAATTAGAGCTCGACGCAATGTGATTGCTCATTGCGCCTTTGACCGTATGTGCACTGAGGGCGATATGCCCCTCTCTAAGCTTTCAAATCAACCCGCTGAAGTTTTCCATAATAAGAACATAAATAACAATGCCTTGGGTCAGGAAAGCAGTTATGGCACTAGCACTCAAATCTACTACTGTGAAACGAACTGCTGAGTATGCGCCTTGTATAGTACAGAGCTGTCCAGGATTTCGCCTGTCGACGACCTGATGAAGTCAACCTGCAAGTTATTTTTGTCCTTAAACTCTACAGTGGCATAACTGTAGTCGTCCGCATACCTGAAGCACCAAAGTTAGCGTATCTTTTCGACAGTATCATCGGTGGAGAAATTTCGTACGCAAATACGTTGGTGCTGTAGTTGCTGCCAACTGACGAGAGCCCCTCAATGTTCCCAGCACCACCCGCCACAATATACAAGGGCGCCTTGGGGTTGTTTAGACCATTTGGATCTGCTACACTATTGTTGACCGGATTGAATCTTTGTGAATTATGCACATGTCCAAAGATGGCCAAGTCGACACCATATTTGTATAGAATGTTCTCGAAGGCTGTCTGGCACGGCGTGCAGATATTATCAGATCCTCCTGTGGAATACCATGGACGGTGGCCTCCAGCAATGACCCAGGGAGTAACATTACGGTCAACCGAGGCCAGATCCGCTTGGAGGAATTGAAGCTGTTGATTCGGTGCGCCAAACGGACCACCGTCTAGACCAGCCGATCCGCCCGGTCCATCCGGTGCATTGGCAAAATCGGTCTCGGTATCGAACATGACGATATGAACCATGCCATACTCGAACGAATACCAAAATGGAGGATTTGCGAGCATCTTTGCTGTATTTGCGCTAATCTTGGCTGTGCTATTACTTGATGTAGAAGCAAATGCAGTTGGCATAGTTTGTCCGAACCTGTTCATGAAATCCGTGAAATTCTTCTGGCCAGCGGGACAAAGACCCGTAGTATAGTCAAGCTCCTCGCAGTCAGCTTCGTGATTGCCGGGACTGGCCATGTACGGTTTTCGTCCCGCAATTGGTGCAAGCTGGTCGTAGAACTGTTCCAATATCGCTTCGTACGCATTTTTGCCATCGAGGAGATTCTTTGGCTTTTCAAACCAGTCATCCGCATAGGCCTGCTGGGTCAGTATTTTGAAAATTGTCTTACGAGGATCTTCCACCTACAAAATCACCAGGATGCACAACAAATCTGTATCCAAGTGTTAATTTATGCTTTTCAAATCACCAGATGGGAGCAATCGTTTGTCCACCTCAGATAGAACTTACTCGTAATCATCAATATTGTCAGCAAGGCGACCAATGGTAGTGTGATTTAGCGAAGGATCAATTGAGGGAATTGTTCTCTTCTTGGACGCGTCCATCTCGATGGTATATCCGTCCGCACCATAGACACCCATGTCAATGACAACACTCATTTTGAAAGGAGTAGTGTCACCAGCAGTCCGAGGGCTGACAAAATACTCAACGCTGGAATTGGTCGATACGATTTTGTAGTAGTAAGTAGTTGCTGGTGTCAATCCACTAAGGACGGCCACGTTGGAATAAGTCCGTGAAGATGGGTACGTGACTGAGGATGTGGAGCATGATTGCAGGGTGAGATTGTTGGCTGAAGTTCCATATTGAACACATGGTTGCGCTAGTTTCTCGTATGTGTTCCAGCCAACGGAGATAGCTATGAAGAACAACTCAGCACAGTCCAATCCTTGATGACCGCTTATTATCAAAGGAGCAGACTCACCATTGAGACCGTTGACGGCTAGGCGTTGCTGGACAGGCGTGGTCAAGTCGGCGGGAATGGGGGGATAGCTTGCGCCAGCGGAAACACAAGCAGCCAAGACTGGCAGCACCTTGATTCGCGAGAAGAAAGCGTCCATGATGCCAAAAACGACGAGCAGAATAGAAGTATTGCTTGAAGTTTTATTTCATGCACATAACCGCGACTGGCCAGCGAGAGCGAGGGGCGAGCCGAGGAAAACAAGCATTGTACTTATATCTTGAGATGCTTTGCATATGATCGACAGGCCCTGTTATTGGGAAGGCACCCAGTGTGCTCGTGGGATGATTACTGGCCTGCAGCTGCCACCCTGAAAGAGTCTTGGGGCCGACCAAAAGGGGGGGCAGACCGGAGGCTTGCTGAGACTAGAAGGTGTTCCCCTTGCGCCTTCGCCACGCTCAACGCCCACCAATAGCATACCAGGTATTACCAGTGGCGGGACTATTTCATGACGCGTTCCCGTTGAATCCCGTGTCGCTGGCATTTAGTCTGGGAGCCATGCATGTCACAGCTGGAAGTTGTCAAAAGAGCAAGATTAGATGAAAGGTTCGCGTAGGGTGATAATCTTAAAGGGGACGGCGACGGGGACGGCTACGGCATTGGTGCAGCGTGCTGCGTGCAGCGTGCAACCCTCGCTTACTGTAGAGATAGGGGTTTCCACTGGCTGGAGCTCGCCCCGCCCCGCCCCGGTGTCGACTTACAATACTGTAATAGTAGAACTATACCCCACAACAATTTACAATGCCGAACCCATAGTCGAGGAACTATGAACTATGATAGCACGCCCTGGAACTGAACTCACCAGATCCACATGGACTATTCCTTCCCAAAGGTCACGGAATCGGGTCAAAGTTGCTCAGCCAAGACATTTCTTCCCTTCCGAATTGAAAGGTATCAGGATCCAGCCCGATATCTTGGAAGACGTCCTGAAAGTATGTATTCGAAGGCACTTCTGACTGCGGAGCTTGGCCGTACCCGGCATGATTTTGTGTTCCAATCACCTTGGAAGCAAGTGTTTCAAAAGTTGAAACGGACTTTTGTACGAACGGACTTAGGTGCTGGTGAGCACGAAGTGTCGATATCGCCTTGTTCCAGGATTGAGCTACCATCGGTGTGAACAGGTCAGCTCGCAACATTGAGGCGATCAATATTGTTCCTGCGACGTGAAGATAAAATACGCGGTTCCACCAGGCAAGGACACCGATGGTTGCATCAATCTCATGCACCTGATGGACCAGTGCTATCATATTCTGAGCATTGTCGATGCACAGGAGGGCGCATTCTCGCAGAAGGCGATCACCTAGACTTTGATCTGGGGTTGAACCTATCGCCGCTTGAGGCTGGGATAAACAGAAGCGGCCTAACATTGGTCTGAAGAGCAGGACCCGAGCATGTAGGAGCCTAACTTGGAATAAGCTCGCTGCTTTCTACGTGCTGGATTGCATCGCGACAGAGTGACAGAAATACTTGCTTCTGTTAGTGGTGACTTTACTTACCGAAAATGAAGAACTACTCTCTGTCTACGCAAAGTATCAGAGCCGATGTCCTGATTCGTATCAAGCCTCAAGGGCACTGGAAGACTATTTTCCCATCTTTTAAGGCTAGCATCGAACCCCACTGCTGTACTAAGATAATCCTCATTCTGACAGAGACGTGGTAGGCCGAGCTTATCTCCAAAATTGCTGACGCCAGGTATCTGTGAAAGTATGATGTGATTACTAGCAATCTCATATAGCTCTAGCGTTTTGGTTAAGTATTGCGCAGATCCTATCCGAGATTGGTCTTCAAGGTTGTTCTCTGGAAAGGAGTCGATGACCGTGGGAGTGACAGCCAGATATATCAAAGAAATTCGTCCAAGCATCCATGAAGTCATCCTAAATGGCTGTTAGAAGCAGTAAATCATACTCGAGGGCAGATTTCATTCAGACCTATCCATGAATACGCAGCATTGCCACAGTTGCCATCTCCTACGACTATCACGAGTTGGAGGGATCGACGAGGCTGTCTCGGGAATGTGCAGATCTAGGCTCTGAGCTATGCGCACCGCAGCCCCAACTGCCATCCAAGTCTGGTGTGAATTATTGGTACACTGTAGATACCGGCTCATCAGCAGTAAGCACTGAATGAGTTCCAAGGATCCTGGCCCCCATATTATAGTCTCGGGACGGATCAACGTCCATGCACGACGAAAGAAAGTGTTGCCTGCTTCCTCTCTTTGATCTGGCTGGATGTTTTCCCGCAACTGAGTCGATAGGGCGAAGATGGTATTGAGCGAACTGAGGAAGATATGTTCGTCCTCAAGGAGAGGACTTCCAGCAAACAATGCTTCATATGACTGAAGGAAGTGATCTTTCTCGAGAAAAGGATCCAAGGGTTGTATGTACCGCCAGTATATATCCATTAGGTGGTCAGCATGCCGACGGGGAGGCAAGACGTTGTCCAAAAGATGAGTGGAGCCATCAGGGCCTTCGCGACGATGGAGGAATAACGGAGCATCTGTCAACGGCATGGGAATCTGTATTGGACTTCTACTAGGCGGTAGTCCCAGCTTTGCGTGAATGGCGGCTTTGACCTCACTGGCGAATACTCCTGGAGACCCGCTGCCGTACAGCTTTGGAGCCTCATGTCGACTTTCTTGGAACGAGGCCGTGTCTTGAGAAGTCTTATGTAGAGGTTGAGTTATTGATGGTGTTTCAGGTGGTCTTGAATCCGGATAAGTGCAGCTTTTCCGCAGTGTTTCCTTCTTCTGGCAGTGGCTGCACGCTGGTATCGGTAAGTATCTGACTTGAGAAGAACGGCGTCTCTACGTAATGGAAAGACTTGACGTAAAAATAAAATTTGAAATACCTGGACGAGCCGCATCGCATTTTATCTTTCTATGTCGGCAAGAATAGCATGCAATACCCACCTTCAACCGTCGTTTTGGACGCGGCGGGTCTGTCCTCTGGACATTCGGATTTGATGACATGGGTCCGATCGAATTCCGAGAGCTACAGGAGTGCAGTGAGCCTTTGTAAGCTAAGCGTTTAGCTGTTTCCTCGAAAGAGACCGCTCAAATATCAGAATATGTACCCTTCAACTAAAAGTTGTAATAGATGTGGCTCAACCCCGAGATATCTAGCAGATGTCCGAAATGCAGGGTTATCGTCACGGAACCGTGCGCGATTCGTTGGTGAGATTCGCGAGCTTTGCGGGAACTGGCCAGTCAGAGGCGCAACTATACCTCCTAGAAGTGCTTTACAATGGGGCTCAGACGACTCACCATGCGGCACTCCGAGACGAACGAGATTTCTGTCCGAGCCTTACCTTCATCAGAACGAGGTGACTCCTTTTTTTGGCCACAGACAGCGAGTTTAGCATGTGGTCTGCGGCTCGACGATGCCACCCTACCCCTCAAACCTAGGGGGTTATCCGCCAGTCGCATGCCATTCCGTGATGTCCTCTTCCTTGTAGACGCTCACCGCAGGTGAGAGCTGATCAAATTAGTAGATGTCGGTATGCCTGCTGCGTTCAAATTAATATGTAATCCCAATGCTTCGGTCTCGGTCCCAAGATCTATATTAGACACATGTTTACCTGGGCATATCCCGATGGCTGGGTTATCAATCACCGATTGAATACATATAACTAGTATTGAGAGGAGCTGATATCAAATTTCGCTCCAAACCTCTCAAAATGGCGCGGGAGAAGCTATGGACACGATTTCTGTTGACGATAGACAAGCAACGGCACCTCAAGCATAATCCTGATGGTCAAACAGCACCCCAATCAAAAGAAAGTCATGACCACAATGCATTTACTGGCAGCGGCACTATTGAAGACCCCTTTGTGGTCGAGTTCTTACCAGGCGATCCGAAGAATCCCATGAACTTTTCCAACGCAAGGAAATGGATGTTGACAGCCATCAGCACCATCTCGGTCTTCGCCATCACCCTCACCTCGTCAGCATATTCCGGGTCTGCTGAAGAATTCATGGCGTATTTTAATGTTGGAACTGAGATTTTCGCTCTGGGTATCTCGCTTTTTGTGCTGGGCTTCGCAATAGGCCCGGCTCTTTGGGCTCCGTTGTCTGAACTTTATGGCCGTCGAATCCTGTTTATTACTACCCACACTGTAATGGTTGCCGTCGTTGCCGGTTCAGCTGGTTGCAAATCGGTAGCACTCTTCCAGGTGTTCAGGTTCTTTGGTGGAGCATTTGGCGCATCGCCGCTGACCAACTCTGGCGGAGTGATTGCTGATCTGTTTCCGCCATCCCAGCGGGGTGTAGCCATGGCTATATTTGCCTCGGCGCCTTTCTTGGGTCCAGTACTAGGTCCGATCTTGGGTGGTTTCATTTCTATCAACATTGGGTGGAGATGGGTGCAAGGCGTCTGCTGCATCTTCATCGGTGTCGTGTGGATCCTTGGGAGCTTCATCATGCCGGAGACATATGGACCGGTCCTCCTGCGCAAGGCAGCAGGGAAATATTCTCGAGACACTGGCAAAGTATACGTCAGCGTGCTGGAAAAGAACAAGGGCAAAGTCCAATTCTCTGAAGTCTTCACTACTGCGCTCAAGCGACCTTGGGTGTTGCTATTCCAGGAGCCAATTGTGATGATTGCATCCATTTATATGGCATTTCTGTACGCCACTGTGTATATGTTTATTGGCGCTTTACCAATCGTTTACCAAAGACTTCGGGGGTGGAATGAAGGTGTTGGAGGCCTTGCTTTCCTGGGTCTTGGAGTTGGCATGGTGATTGGGGTGTTCTATATCGTCGTCGACAATAGGCGGTACAAGAAGTTTGGCAAAGTCGCACCACCTGAGAGTCGACTACCACCTGGCATGGTCGGCGCTGTTGTAGCACCAATTAGTATGTTCGCTTTCGCGTGGACCATCTCCCCGAGCATACATTGGTCCGCCAGCATCATTCTTTCTGCGCCTTTTGGATTTGGCACTGTGCTAATTTTCATGTGCTGTCTCAACTACTTGATTGACTCTTATACCATATACGCTGCGTCAGTACTTGCAGCATCAGCAATGCTTCGGTCTTGCTTTGGGGCTGCCTTTCCATTGTTCACAACTCAGATGTACTCAAAGCTTGGTATTCATTGGGCTAGTTCGCTACCGGCCTTCCTGACTCTGGCATGCTTACCTTTTCCTTTCGTTATGTACAAGTATGGGGCAAAGCTGAGGACAAAATGCAAGTATGCAAACGAATCAGCGATTTTGATGGCTCGTATGCAAGCGGCATCATCCAGTCTGTCAGATGGGGACACATCAGCTTGACCAGCATGTTGCTTTGTATTCAGGTTATTCATTGTATACGGGTTAGACTCTCAGCGGCAATAACATAGACAGAACACGGTCGAGATAGAGGATATTGATTTTGGAGAGTGTTGATTGTAATGTTGCAGGGAATGGTTATAACTAGTTACGACAATTCTTGAGGAATACAAATCAGGTCTGGCGGTCAGATTATCTTAATGAAATATCTGATTGCGACCAATTTCCTTGATCTCATTAGCGTATAAACTCGATCAATAGAGTCTCCAGGCCCCGCCGATTCCTCGACCCATACCCCTATTCCGCTGGCCAACGACATCCAACATTGCATTTAATAGCTCTGCAAAGAGTGATCATGCCTCTAGAAAGGACCAGGTGACATGGTTGACTTGAAACTAAGTGCCAGGATAATTGCAGGCAGAGCATGAATTACTTTTGTCAATTAAGTCAAGAGTCGGTGGCGACGGAGCCGATGGCTACGCGTCGACCGGACCGGAGACGATACAGAAAACAACACCAGAAATTCTGATTTCCCTAGTGAAATGTTTATGAATGATTGATTATAAAGTTATGTCGTACTCTTCAAAATTTGGATGCGCCTGAATGAAAATGTCAACCATCTCAAAAACGCACCGAGCCCTGGTCCTCAGCTCCAAGAATCAACCTCCGGAAGTGAAGACCATTCCAACACCTCGACCTGGCCCTGGATTGGCCATAGTCCGCGTCGAAGTAGCAAACATCATAAGCTACTCCAAATACATATACAATGGCAGTCGCAATTACCCAGTTCCCTTGCCTCTCGTGATCGGTAGTAGTGGACTCGGACGAATTGCAGCACTGGGTCCAGACTCCGTGAGGCTCAAATATGGACAGCTAGTATGGATCGACGGATACATACGAGGACGTGATGACTCGGATACTACTTGCTTGTTTGGTGTTCATGAGGGCCATACTGAGGGGAGCAGGGACCTGATGCGCGGGGAGTGGCGAGATTCCACGTATGCAGAATATGCCAAAGTACCGTTGGAGAATTGCTTCCCTTTGAACGAGTCACTCCTCATGAAGGAATGTGGCTATAAGATCGAGGACTTGCAGGAGATGTCCAGGTAAGTGATCATCAGAACTTTGCACTGTCTTAGATGAAGGTTCGTTAGACGCATTTTGTAACTGATATCCTTCAGACTGATGGTTCCGTATGGTGGACTCGCTGACATAGGCCTCAAGCCTGGTGAGACCATCATTATTGCTCCCGCCACTGGCTCTTTCGGTCGAGCAGCAATAAAAGTAGCTCTTGCAATGGGAGCTAGAGTCATCGCTATGAGCCGGAACCCAGAAACACTCAAAAGACTTGCAGCAATGCACGAGCGAATAAGAATTGCTCAGATCACAGGAGACGTGCAAGCAGACCTCAAATCATTGGAGGCGTTCGGACGGATAGACGCGTTCCTCGACATCTGTCCGCCTAAGGCTGCAGAGTCGACACACTTTAGAAGTTGTGTCCTTGCGCTGGGGCATTCTGGTCGCATCAGTATCATGGGAGGATTGCAGGGGGAGTTGACTGTTCCGATCAGAGAATTCTGCAAAAGAATTTACTGTTGAAGGGGAAGTGGATGTACTCTCCACAGGATGTTGGGGAGCTCATCAAGATGATAGAATTGGGTGTGCTCAAGCTGGGCGGGCAGAAAGTTGACAAGTTTTCGTTGGACAGTTGGGAAAAAGGGTTTGAAGCAGCAGCGGGATACTCTAGCTCAGAAGGGGCGGCAATCATAGTCCCATGAGCCGTATTTTAACGCCAAATGAAATGTAAAGCAGATACCAGAAAATGATTCGTAGAGTATCACACAATTGGCATGACTCGTGACGCTGAATTGGTACTCAATCAAAGAACTTGCTCCAAACGTTCGAACAAACAAAGAGAGACTTAATCATGGAACGGAGTAAGCGGAAGTGGCCATGATCCAAAAACTTCAATAATACTGCTTGCTCGTCAAAGTTGACTTCCAGTCTTGACCGACGTTGCTTGCCAATCGACAGCCTGGGTTGCAGGCAAATGTGACGAACTCCCTTAGTGACATCTGATGAACCGCGACCAAGCATGAATCCACAAGGCAATCCGCAACGCATCCTGATCCGCCTTCCTCAGTACCTCACTCCCTCATCTCCACTATTGCTAGCCCGACATCGCCAGATACACCGCGACCAGTGGCCACGCCACAGAACACAAGAGAGCCCCTACCACCCCGGCAAACCCTATCTTCGAGGTGCCATGAGGTCCCCGCCATCGATCGGCGAGAGCGCATGTGAACCAGATCATAGCCATGATATAGAAAGAGGCTGCCCAAAACACCAATAGGTACTTCTCGCCTCTTCTATCGCCAGGAATGATTGCATCCTTAGAAGTATCCACCACAATCTTTGACGACAAGTTCTGACCCATTTTCGATGACGGGTAATGAGGTTAGGAACGGGAGATGGGTGTGTTTCGATGGATTGACTGATAGTGAACTCGCGCAGCGGATTTGACGTGGGTGATATTAAGGAATTAAGATACGGTCGTTCGATCGATTGGAATCGGAAGTTGGCCAGCAACGAGTGAAGGGTCTCAGCAACGTCTAGGTGAGAAGGGAAGAGATCAAGAATTGCGAGCGAGAAGAGACGCTGGAAAGGACGAGGAACAGAGAGCACAAGCAAGCAAGCAAGATAGGTAAGCCAAAACCGAATAAATGGATCCTGTGCAGGATATGTACTGTATTGAACAGCCAGTCCGTCACTGGGGCGAAACCGTGGTGTGGAATTGCACAGAGGGCCCGAAACCAAGAGAGCACGGGATGGCAACTGTCGCTCAAGGCTTCCCGGTCACATCTTTGGCTGATCTTACGTCGGATATAGGCTCTGGCACCCCTCGTCCGACGCGCAATGTCACAGATCCCAGATGTCCCGGCGTGGCGGCATGGGGGGCGCCCATCCTATCAGAGAACTTGAGACAGAGCAAGCTTTGGAGGACCCGATGCAGAAATGGGCTGGAGGGCGCTGATGGCCGTCGATTGCAGTAGTGCGGCGCGTAGAGAGCCTGTCAGCGCCGTGATGCTGGGGATCCGACCCCGACCATTCGTGCTGAAGATTCGAGAGACGCATGCGAAGAAGGATTGGGGGCGATGGCGATGCCACACGGAAAGAGGATGGTCTCAGGTGAGAACTATTAGAATACTTAGACACGCTGTTTCTGGACAGAAAGCCTTCTTTAGTTCTTGAGATGGGGATTTGAAGAGGCGTTTACCTTGAAAGCGAGGATCTTTCCTAAAAGACTGTCAGGTGAGACTGGACGGTTTCAACTGGGCGGCCCCTCAATTACTGTAGAGACTCGCTAAAGTCTGCTTGCGCTGAAGAAGAGATGGCATGGCGGGGATGTATAGTCACGTGCAAGTACATCCCTGCTACCACCTTGCTCAGTGGAGGAGCTGATGGAGCCTCAAGGGATCTGAAGAGGTGGATAGAATATACACGTCAGATACTTACCACTCAAAAGACTCCGTCTTCTTGGATCCTTATTGCCCACATGTAGTCGAGGTCTTCGCGCCAGATCTTATTTTTGGCATACGATGAGAGGTCTTTCGCGAATGCATGTTTCTCTTTCGTTCGAAAAGTCGCTTGGAGGCCATATGAATCGCCGTGTATGAGATACTGAGAGCTATCTTGAATGACCAATATAGAACCTCCAGATGCTCTCACCATCTGAACATTACACCTATGAACAATCAAGTGCTGCTATTGTCCCACGCGTACGTACACTGCAGGAAACCCCCGCCGATGACTTTTGAGTTCCAGCTAGGGTCGGGGCGTCCCTGACAAGCCGCCAAGGCCCGGTCTGATTGAAATACTTGGGGTGCAAGATCTTACCAAGCCTGACACGTGGGTTTACAACCCAAGAGAAAGGTGAAGATGAATCTCCAGGGTCATCTCTTCAATTGGAGACGAATGACTGCCCACTTATTCATGTGTCCGATGCGCTCAAGTGGCCTTTTAATGCGTCAGGTGACGCTACGAAATGGCGTGTTGTATTGGATGGTTTTTTTGGACATACATGTTTTGAAAGCAAAGATATCGCCGCTCTTCTCAATCGCGACCTTGAAAACAATATGAAAGGGCCGCAGGATCCAGATCAGCCTCGGTACGTATCACCGCTTTATCTGAAGCTGCAGATGCCAGCGATATCTATACATCTCATTCTGCCCGCTGGCCAAAGCCGAAATCCCCGAGACCGCATCACTGGCCCTCGTATTTGGAAGAATACTGTATCGCCAGTGTGCGTGCTCATTAGGCCAATCCCGCATATGATCGCCCGTCGATCATTTCCACCAGATGAAGAGACAATTGGTGAGAAATGAACGCAGCCGTCCCGTCTACCACCCAGAACTTCAAGAAGAGTCGCCTGCCTGCCACATTGGTGTGCCTCTTGCAGCGCGTGTAGCGTCCTTCACCCCCGTCTGAAGTGCCAGCTCCCCACCCGCGTGCAGTAATGCCGCGATGGCGCGCCTCTTATGGGCGTAGCCATACGAAAACGGCAAAGACGATAGCTTCGTGGACAGCTGAAAAGAGACCCTCTGAACAATACAGATGAACTTTTGTTGCATTTGATATCTTGGCTTATAGCCGGCTTTGGCATGGACCAATCACTTTCTATAATCTTCCCGGTCTGCCCAATCATGAGACCGACGAACTCCATTATAGTTAGTGGAGGCCCTAGTGTTTTCTTTTTCCTGTCATTGACATCGCATTTGTGTTTTCCGCATCAAAAGTTTTGTGGCGTGTTTACTTTGATTCACAGCAAATATGAGCTCCTCGGGTATACTGGACGCTCTGAGGGGCAGAGTTATCAGACTCATTGCAGGTCAAGATCCAGTGGAGAGAGGCATGGAGCCGGGCGCGCTGGAGCAGGGAAGACCCGATGTTGGCAGATCGCGACTGAGCTCTACAGTGATAGACGGACAGGTGGAACAGCCAAGGATGGAACTATCTGAAAAGACAAATACCAACCTTCACATGTTTCGACTCCAGGTTGGCATCATCTCGGATCCATCTATGGACTCGACGTTTAGATATACTGCTGGCAAACGTGCTGCACCAAATCTGGGAATCTATGCTCGTGTTGTCCACAATGAACAGACGGCGAAGTTGGGATATAAGCGTATGTCATTGTTGATCAATGGATGTTTGGGCTTGCAAATCGTGGTCGCGGCGGCATTGACAGCTCTAGTAAGTCCTCGGCAATATTTCGCTATCGTTTGCCCTTCGAATTTATGTTCTTGAGTCTGACCTCTGGATAGGGTGCAGCTGGTGGCAAACGAGGAGCAGTTACAACTTTTGGGGCAATCAACACAGTTATCGCTGGAATCCTCACATTTCTCAAAGGTTCAGGTCTTCCAAGTCGCTTCAAGTATTATCAAAATGAATGGAAGAAGGTCCGTGAATACATCGAGCAAAGAGAACGCGACTTCAGTCATCTAAATTGTGTACTTGACCCATACAATGTCGTGGCAACGATTGAGACTATGTATGAAGAAGTCAAATTGGACACAGAAGCAAACACTCCAGATCGATATGCCGGGGTCGGCAATCCAAGAACGATGGCGACCTCAAAACCTTCCGGCATTGCAGAATTTCCCAAGAGAGAAGTACTGAGCGATAAGTTGAAAACTCTGGAAGCTGGATTTGGGCACCGTAGAAGCGCCGCAGAGGATGAGCTTGGCAGGGGAATGAAAGACTTGGAGGCTGGCTTCGGTCAGAGGGCGCATCTTGCAGAAGAGGAATTGAGTCGGAGGGAAAAAGACCTGGAGGCTGGTGTGGGTGGAAGGATACATGCAGAAGCTACTGTTATTGAGAACCGAGCTCATGAGGCGCAGTCGAGTTTTGGCCACAAGATTCGAGAGCTTGAGCAGTTTGGGAACAAACTCAAAGATCTTGCATCCGAGATTGGTTCGAAGGCGAAGGATACTGCGAGAGAAGTCGAAGCCCACGGGAGTCACGTCATCAAGGAAGCAGAGAGTGCGGCGGAACATGGGAAACGGATCGCGGACGAAGGCCATGCTGTAGGACATACTGACTTGCATTCGTCTGCTTCTGAACAGGCTCATGCTGAGAAACAGCTTTGAGGTAGTCGTCATTGATTGAGTAGGCCCATCAGGGTTTAGATTAAGATACCCGGAATTAATGTAATCATCTCGCTACTGAATGGAAAACCTCAACGCCAAGATTGGTTGCTAGTACGCTGGTTGACTATGGTTTTAACGTGTCTCCATACTCTTGGACCCCGAATTTGTCTAATTGCATGATTATGTACATAATTGCTCCCCCCAGATTCTTCCAGTATAGATTGATTGGATGCTATAGAAACCCTGCCAAATGTTGATATTGCTAGCGCCATGATCCAGTGCAGTAGTGGGTCTCTTCCGCCTACCTCTCTCTCGACTTCAAGTTCTCCAAGTCGAATCTACAGGCTCTTCATAAACTCAAACGAGAACTTTACAGAGGTCGCCCTTGGACAGGTCCCGCCCCTCGGCTTGCAAAGGAAGATAACAAATTGAAATTCGTTCACACAGATCTTTGACGGGATAAGTCCAGACCAAGTTCGAACCAGCCTCTTTCTGAAGCCCACCAAACCTTAACGAACGCAAGGATATAATGCATTTGAGGCAGGAATCAGTTTCGTTCGTCGTAGCTGCTATATCTGCCTCTGTTGAGCCAACATTCTTGGAGATCCGCATTTCCAAACTGACCAAGGACTCCTTTCATCGGCCCGCTTTCTTTCGTGCGTAATTAGTCGAGTCTCCTGACTTTCTCATCCCAGGAATTGAGGTATAATTGGCCTTCAATTTGATAACGAGATATGTGCACCATCCTCATGAGGCCAGCAATTTTCAACGGATAGGCTCTTCTATAGAGGCGCATTTGAGTCTTGCTCTCTTAAGAAAATGATACCCGCACGGCAGGCATAAAATGGTTGGCACATGCAGAGGGCCCCAGTGCTGGATGTTGAAGTTGGTGTTGGTGTTGGTGTTGGTGTCACCATAACGAGCCTCGGGAACTCGATCTCGGCTGCCCTGCCCCACCCCGCATCATCATGCTGCTACCGGCGTACTATATATGATTACTATTCCCCAATGTTACTTCACGTTAGTGGAGCTCTAATAGCTGCATCTCCCACGATCAGGGAATGTCGAGCTTGTAGTGATTGATACTAAAAGAATTGCAGAGTTCCGCCATGTCTAAAACAACGCCCGTCCCTTTCTCAGAGCCTCCTTGGCTAATGGGGTTGCCCTCAGTCTGTGAGAGCTCACACTGCTTCATCACTGTACTTCCTGCTGACATGCGCCTTGTTAGATTACAGCGATTCTCACAGACAATGGCAAAAGACATGCAGGAAACTCGTCGAAGAGCTCATGATACCCGAAGCACAAGAATGGGAAAAGAACGGAGACGTACCTCGTACGTCCCACCCTCCCTTCCTGCTCATGCGCGCAAGAACGGAAACCAACTAACATTTAAATCCTCCTTCCAGCTGAGCTCTTCTCTAAATTCGCTGCCGCCAACTTCCTCATCCCCAACCTCTCCGCGCCACTTCCTGTAAAATGGCTCCACAGGCTCGGCATTCACACCCTGCCCGGCGGGCTCAAAATAGAGGATTTCGACTACCTGCACACGCTCATTTATGTCGACGAACTAGCGCGCAATGGCTCTGCGGGACCTTCAGGAGCAGTGACGACGGGAATAGCGTTCGGACTGCCCCCGATACTAAAATATGGTAGCCCGGAGTTGCAGGAGAGATTTGTGCCGGAGGTCATTACGGGGAAAAAGAGGATGTGTATTGCGATTACGGAACCCGGAGCTGGAAGCGATGTGGGGAATCTCACTACAACGGCGAAGAAGACGAAAGATGGGAAGCATTATATTGTCAACGGGCAGAAGAAATGGTGAACCCTCGTCTTTGTCTGCCCGAGTCTGAGTAGGGATATGTGCTTACGGGTTGGAACAGGATCACCAACGGGCTCTGGAGTCACTATGCGTCGATGGTGGTACGAACGGGTGGCCCAGGCCATTCCGGTCTGTCCATGCTGGTTGTACCTCTTCTTGATTACCCCGGTGTCACAATGCGGCGGATCAAGGTAGGCGGTCAGGCTTCAGCCGGGACAACGTTCATTGAGCTCGACGACGTCAAAGTCCCCGCAGAGAACCTGATCGGTGTCGAGGGACAAGGAATGAAATACACTATGCAGAACTTCAACCATGAGCGTCTGACCATTTCCATCTCCGTCAACCGGCTCGCCCGCATTGCACTCTCCTCGGCATTCGAGTATACCATGAAAAGGGAGGCGTTTGGGAAGCCATTGATGGATCAGCCCGTCGTTAGACACCGACTTGCGAAAGCTGGTGCAGAACTGGAGGCACATTGGGCGTGGATCGAGAATTACACGTATATGATGACGAAGCTTAGCGAGCAGGAGGCGAACCGCGAGCTGGGAGGCTTGACGGCATTGGCGAAGGCGCAAGCTGGGAAAGTGTTGGAGACGTGTGCCAGTAATGCAGTGTTATTATTTGGAGGAAATGGGTATACGAAGAGTGGACAAGGAGAAGTCGCTGAAAGTAGGATCTCACTCCCTTTATTCTTATGCTAAGAGTCATGCCTAACAGTGTTCAATAGGAATCTACCGTGAGGTCCCTGGTGCTAGAATACCAGGCGGCAGTGAAGACGTGATGCTCGACCTTGCCATCCGCCAATTAGTCAAGAATTACAAAGCCAAGGTCAAGGAATTAGAGACGACCCAAGAGCGACCAAGGGGATCTTCGAAGCTATGAAGTCTTCTATTAATTTTAAAATACAAGTCAAATTTATATCACAATAACTGGATCCTATAAAACAGCGGTAAAATTTTACAACATATGCCCCGTCTTCTCCATCGAATTGCAATTAAGCGTCGTTCGACGTTAATAAGAAATAAGGAGGGGCGATAAATATTATCTCCCTGGCTGCTGAGATATTTCCTACTAGTAAGGAAAGGTTTGGGTTGATATTGTCATAAGAAGATATTCTATAAATAAAAGGACATCTAGCTAGGCTCCCTTACTAGCGCTAGAGAAATGTCCCAACAGCCCCAGGGATACATAAGGAGCAGCGATCATACGTTACTAAGACTGCTTGTGCTGTACTGAAGTTCGACCCGTTGCAGATTGTGAGGAATAAATGCGGCAGGACCTTGTGATATAAATGAGGATTTGGAGTGAGGGAAGTACTAAGATACCCGACTTGGGTGATGGCTAATCAGAGAAAGAATAATCATCAATCGAGGCCACTGCATGTGGAACGGCATAGTTGTAAGGCAACAGCGGCTGTGTGGAAATAATTTGATTTTACTAACTATTACCCTCCACAGTCTTTTGTGACTTTCCAAGCTCCTAGGCCTCTTCTCCCTATCACTCTTTTCAAGGTGGGCCAGAACCCATCGTCTCCAAAATCAAGATCATCGAGATTCAGATGTCGCTTGTATCGCCAGACTTCTTGAAAATGCAAACTCGAATTTGAACTTCCAACATGAGTATCCAAGAACGTCGCGGATAGTGGCGCGACAAGATAAGTCCCCTCCTTCTCTCCCGAATTTGTCGTCGGATCCGAAGATGGCATGTGACACGTTGCGAGCGCCCCCAGTTCTTTCAGCATCAGAGGCCCTTTCATGCCCATAATATCGTGGGTCTTTAGGACTTCATTCTTCCCATTCAGAAGCCATATGGGGGGACTATAAGTCTTCCACCAAATCGCGTTCGTAACATTTGGTTGCTTACTCAAGAAAACTTGGGTCGGAACGATGCCTCCTTGATGATATGCACCCATCAGAAGGCCAAAAAATAGGTTGAAAGCTATCCAGATGCCAGCCCAGATTCGTAAATGGGATTGATTTTTTGGAAGTTGTATAGAGGAAAGTATTAATGGAATAGTTGGAAGCAAGAAGCGTGCTTCTTGGTGCTGAAAGATTGAGAGGACGAAGACGCCTGATATTGCGGAGTATAGGCGCAACGAAAGATGGGGTTGGAGGAACACCAGGATAGATGCGGGCCCCAGAAGTTGTGGAAGATTAGCTAGGATGTGTTGGTACCAGGGATGTAAGCCATGAGTAGCAAGATTGCTTGCAGAGAGGTTGTATGCGAGGTTGTTGAGTGGGGTGATTGTAGGATGAGAGAACAATGAGGACCATGTGACCGAGTGATCGGCATAAAATACAGTGTCTAAGTATATTGCGATGAAGGTAGTGAAAGTAGCTGAAATTATCGCAGACAGAAGAGCAAGAGGCCTGTTCAAGATCTGGTCAGCAAGCGTAGGCCAGTGCGAAATGGGACCATACTTCTTAAAAAAATGGGGTATCAAACGAAGACCAGGTATCAAGAGAAACGCGGGGAAAGTAATTCGATTGAAGATGCCGAAAATGACAACAAAGGCAAGAATCGCTGCAGCGAATGAATTAGATCTCTGCTACAAGAAATGTTAGTCCGATTACCAACTACCGGTACAAGCTCCATACCTTATTTTCCACAATTCTTTGAATCAGAACCAGACTCCATGCCACGGCTAGTGTTTCTATGGAATTTGAGAACGTATGTGTCTGATACGTCCAAGTAACGTAAGAGGAGGCGACCAGAAGAACGGCAACGCGACGGTGTCGAGGGGATGTGACCAGCTCGTGGATCGCCCAATCCTCCAGCACAAAACTCAAAGCAAACATCAATACCCGTAAGGTCCAGAAGACAACGACCGGGGGTATCTCGCCATCATTTCCATTTCCTATCCACAACCATCGAAGGAGCAGCATCGGCAGACCGTAAACAGGCCATAGCGGGAAGACGCTTCGAATAGGATGGTCCGAGGTGAACTCCCAAGTCAGTCGGACTGGGTAGCTGAATATCTGGCCTACAGAGGAGCTTTGGATTAGCCAAAAGGGTTGTTCATCTAGGAAAATAAGCTTCGCAATAGATTCAACGTGGCTGCATCCCAGACTACGCCAGAGTTGTTCTGAATAGCACATCTGATGGGAATATGCGGCGCTGATGCTTTTGAAGCTTTCCACAAACAGTGGAACTGACCTGCAATGACCTCTGGGCCTTGGAAATTCTCATCGGGGTGGAGATAGCTGGGGCACAGCGCAAAGTAAAGACGAACGAGGACAAGGAACAAGTATGCGCGCCTCCACATCGTGTACGACTATTATATTCGGAGTTGACATTGGCAGAAGCACATCTGAAGGCGCGATGGGGAGTGAGCGGTTGCAGGTGACATTGGCTGTATTGAGAGAGTGAGCATGTTCGCCCAAATCATCGAGAAACCCGAGATCTCAGATTAATCGCGTCCCGTGTTGCTTTGTCAAGAGCCAGGATGGAGCTTCGGTGGCAGGGCCGAGCCCACCCGCGTCTCGGACTTAACCGTTTGAGCTTACGCTTGGGGGATGAATTCTATAAATATAGATCCGTCCGTGACTTACAGCAAGCTTCGTGTTCGTGGCAGGCCCAATGTCGGAAACAAACAACTAGATGGAATCAAAGGTGATAATTGTGATGAGGTTTGTGGCTTGTGCGACTGGGTGTCTATCGAATTACGTATCGTGCCGATGCACCAGATGCAAGCACTTAGTTGTTGCAGATGCAGCAGATCGAACAGGTGGCTGACGCTATTGCAGCTCTGGCCGCTCAAGGCAAGCTTTGACCAGATCAGCACCCGTGACTCGATCTATCCCTTATTTAGAGAGTGAAGACAAGCCAGAGACAAGCCAAAGAGAAGCCAAATAGCAAAGGCGAATGAAGAGTGACGGTCCTAGTGGATGTCCAGCTTCTGCCTGCCTATCGGTTGTGAATTCTAGGCTGCTTTGCAGACATTGACGTACAATAGAAGATGGAGCCAGGTTGCGGCCTATATAGAGTCAGAACAGACTGCAACTATCATGCGAACCAGAGTAGCTGGACATAAATTTAGAAAAAAAAGTCACCTATAGAACCAATGAATGATATTTACATATTCCAAGAAGAATCGGATTTTTTCCTAGTTCTGCTTCCATATAGACCGAGAAAATTGATGGCATAGATTTTGGAACTCGGCCCAAAGAAGACGTGCCATTTCGGACGTCTTTGTTTCATCCACTTATTCTTCTAGAAATAGCTTAATATGGCCTATTGTTTCATTCATTGTTTCCCTTTGACTACCGACTCAATAAGGATTCACGCACCCTTCGCCCATGACTGGAAAGGACTGGGACTGGGTTGCGCCGTACTTCGCTTAGCGTAAGGCAACCTTGCCGTGGCCGTGGCCGTGCTACTTCCCGCCTTCTCCAACACGTCTTCTTCCTTCTTCTTAACTTCAACACCTCCCTTCTTCGCCAAATAACACATTTATCACAGTTTTCATCCCAGACGATTACTCTACGATCCAACATGTCTGCTACCGAGAGCACCCAGATCACCCTTGTGAGCAATGACGGGGTCCCCTCTAAGATCGGTACTGTGCCCCGCCTCTTCCTTGCAGAGCTGCCATACTGACAGATCTGACAGACCGCCTCGTCGCCGAGCGAAGCGTCCTCATCAAGCATATGCTTGAGGATCTCGGAGATGGTGCTGCAGCATCTGAGATTCCCATTCCCAACGTGAGTGCCCTTTGCAGCTTCCTTATTCCGGAAGGAGTTCCACTTGGGCAATTTGCTCACATGAATTGGTCCAGGTCAACGATCAAGTTCTGAAAAAGGTTATTGAATGGTGTGAACACCATAAGAATGATCCCGCAGCGGCCGCCGATGATGATTCCGATTCTCGCAAGAAGACCACCGACATTGAAGAGTGGGACCAGAAGTTCATGCAAGTGGATCAGGAGATGCTCTTCGAGATCATTCTTGTGAGTGGCCTGACACAATGAGATACTACAGAACTATGCTAACTAGCATTACAGGCGTCTAACTACCTCGATATCAAGCCTCTCCTCGATGTTGGGTGCAAGACCGTGGCCAATATGATCAAGGGGAAGTCACCCGAGGAGATTCGAAAGACTTTTAACATCACCAACGACTTCACTCCCGAGGAGGAGGAACAAATTCGACGCGAGAATGAGTGGGCAGAGGACCGCTAGTATACTTAAGCTTCGGGGGAGTATGACGACAGCGCCAATATTTGGTCCATCCTTTGGTCACCTTAGCACGGCTTTCACGAACTTTCACTCTTGCTCCTTGCACATCGGTCTATTGCCTCCATATATCTATCTGGCTAAGCTCCGCTTGCATGACTTCGATTTTTCTTGATGGCGCGTCTGGGTTCACGGCATGGCGTTAACGGTTGCCGATCTGCATTCAACAGAGGTACCTCTGAGAAGTCCTCCTAGAAGATCAACTCATCCCTTGAGTGTAGATAGACGGCGAAAATCGAGACATTATGCATTAGCTGTGCAACTCAAAAAATCTCCACGTATGATGGATATGTGAATCTATGTTGCGTATAATTTCTGTCAAATACTTTACAAGAGATATTGCCTACTACTCAAGCCTCCCGTGCATCTCCTTCCCTTCCAAAACCTCCAGGTCTGTCCATTCGGCTGTGCAGTTTAGATGATGCATTCTGGGCCAAGAAAGTGTTTCTAGATATGTCCATCTCGTATGAAGGGGGATGCTTTGAACGACTGTATATGTCCGCCGGTGAAGCGCCACAAGTCTCTTTGAAGAACTAGGTTCTGCTGCATCAGTCGATGAGTTTCTAATGTCCACTTTACATTGATTTAGCGGTGGAGGAGGAAGGAGAGGTAACAAGGGTCGCCCTGCTGAACGAATGAGACAGGTTTCCATCTGTCGGGCCTCTGATACAATGTTGAACTACTTTAGAATATAGGAGGATCGAAATACCAGTCATTTGACTTGTGATAGAAGGGAGGTAACGGATTAGGTCATTGGTGATCAGGCTCGGGAACGGCTAGCGGTAGGGAAGAGGAATAGGAGACATCCGGGAAAGACACGTAAATAGGACAGTGATAGAGCTCCCCAGATGGGCATTTCCACAGCGAGTTATAAACTCACCCATCAGCATATGCAGTCTCAGAGGAACGAGAAGAATGTCAGAAGATTCATGATGCAGTCCATTGCAAAGCAAGATATCTTTACGCCCTCCCCCTTCCATGTACATCTATGCAAAGCATCGGTCTAACCCATCATCTCATCCACCACCAAACCCTATCACTTCGTAAATCCCACCGAGTCCATCCATCGCAACATTTGAATTCTGCAGGCGTATCGAACAGAGGAAGTCGAGGAGTGATGAGGGTAGGTGCGAGGTGAACCGTTTAGATACCGATACGGGTCTTGCGCCAATGCCTCCTCTTCGCGTTGTATCTATATGTCCAGTCAGTGCCATCCTCATTTATCCCATATATCTCTGGATCGTGATCCTAGGGCCCAGCAAGCTGACACTTGCCCATCTTCTGCCGCTCTCGCGACACAAGTCTCTTTCATATTGTGTGAGAAGGAAAGGGTAGATCCTACCTGATGGTGTTACCGGTCCTCAATCGAATCCATTGTGGAATGGGTCTATTCTGCTTTTGGGCCTTCGCAAGCTTTTGCTTGGTGCGGAATGACTTGTGGCTCTGTATCAAGATGATCTTGTCAGCGTTTTCATTCTCTTCATCCCAACCCCGATCTCATCATTGTCATCGCCACCAGCCGCTCCATGCTCTCTCTCTCTCTACCTTCTTCAAAGGGAACAAAAATGACTGCAGAGGTAATGAGACGTACCGGCATCGTGACAGGCTGTCGTGGTGTCGAGTTACTGTTTCTTTTCCTTCGTCGTTGCTGAAATTCCCGAACCCACACTCGCCAAATTTTGGTGGGTTGTGAAAAATGTGCGACACGTGACACTCCACACCCGAAGAAGAATCTGGCCGAATGCGGGAACGCCTGAAATCGTAGAAGCTCGGACCGTTGAAGTCTCTAAGCCGCAAACGGATAGGTAAGTCCAGTCGCTTGGAAATCGAAGGGGTCCTTCAGTTTCAGTACAATACATTTAATTTTTTGCTATTACCCATACCACGACACGGACCGGTGCGAAGCTAGACGATAGCTCGAAGTTTGCCGCCGGTTAAAGAACTAAGAACTAGTGAAAGGTCGGACTTTGGAAGTTGAAAGGAAGAGAACGGACCCAAACTTGGTGAAAAGGAGAGGTCTACGGGACTGGTGGAAGGACAGCTGCGCAAGATGGGAGCCAGTGTATCGTGGTTATCGGGGCTGATGTGGTCGAAGAAAGAGATCAGGATATTGATTCTCGGTCTAGTAAGCTGGGCTTGTCGTTCTATTCTCTCTGCATTCTACTTTAGAGCTCTCGCTAATCGCATGACAATACAGGATAACGCTGGAAAGACCACACTACTATACCGACTAAAGGTACGCCTCCTAACGAAAATGTACATGTGAAAGGAAGGGCTGATGGCGCTTTTGTAGATTGGAGAAGTGGTCACAACGATACCGACAATAGGCTTCAACGTCGAATCGGTAACCTATAAAAATCTAAATTTTAATGTCTGGGTACGCCTTCCCCATCTTCTCATCGTCAGGGATGTTTCCATAACACCTATAGTAGGATCTTGGAGGCCAAACGTCTATCCGGCCTTACTGGCGCTGCTACTATGCCAATACAGCCGCCGTGATCTTCGTCATCGACTCTACCGACATCGACCGTCTGGGCACAGCATCAGAAGAGTTGGCAGCGATGCTGAACGAGGACGAGCTCAAGGACGCAGCGCTGTTAGTATTTGCGAACAAGCAGGATCAGCCAGGGGCGAAGGGTGCAGGGGAGATTAGTGAGGCGTTGAAGCTGGGGGAGTTGCGGGATCGGAATTGGAGTATCGTTGCTTGCAGTGCGGTGGACGGGAGAGGTGTAGATGAGGGGATGGATTGGCTTGTGGTGAGTTTACTTCATATGTGCAAAAGCGCCTTTGGGAGACGTCTATACTGACTGTGTAATAGCAAACCGTACAGTCAGAATCATAGGTGGAGATCAGTTGTAATGCAGCTTTGTCCTACTTCTCCAACTGCCATTAGGCAGTCCGCATGGAGGATAGCGACTCATCATAGGCGTTGGCGGGATAGCTGGCAGAGTGGCAGCGGTGAGCTTGGAGAAAGTTCTCCTCATGTGGCTGGGAGAAGTTTGTCACCAGAAGGGGGCACGAGACATCAGTGAGATCATGTAGATGGTTCACCATACTACGAAATCTGGCGTTGGCCGGAGATGGGTAGGCATCTAGAACATTTCAGGGAGAACATGAGCATTTGAAATTCGTTCGTAAAGGGGATCTTGCCTTTTCAACATTATCTCTAAGTACTGTACATTCAGAAAGGGGTGCTCACGTGAAGTCAGTGCTAGATATTCTGTCACAGGCGATTTGCCTCCGCTTGCGAATACCATGTCACAAACACACAAAGTGGGCAAAAGTACTCATGAGATGAAGCGGGTTGATTTGAAATGGATTGTGTATTGGGCCCAAGCAGAGATTGTTGCCTCAGGTCTTACTATGATCCCCTTCTCTCACGGAGTGTCTTGTCCGGGGCTGCCCAACGCACGTACAGTACCAAACATCCACACAAAGGGTGAGGATTGGTGAAAAGCAAACTCACTGGGGGTCTCGTCTGGCAATAAATGCAGTTCTCCGCGGAAAGGGCAGGTTTCGGCCCCACAACACCCAACACGCAAGCAAGCAGGATGACTTTCTATTACTCAGTCTCGGTGCAGACCAAACTGGGACGAAGTCTCTCGCCGTCTCTCTGATGGAGCTTTGAGTAAGCCGCAACGCTATGAAGAACAATTGGTTCTATGGTTCTATGCCTATGCCTGGTCGATGCAACACCGCTCTGTCCTACCTGAGGGAGGCAGCTAAGCGTGCCTACCGTAGTGCTGCACATATTCTGTCCAAAAGCTGTGAGAGCGGGGATTGCGTCATACCCAGACACGCGACAATGAAAGAAGAAAAGAATTCGCAGTGCGAGTGAAGAGAAAACTCCAACAGGGGGCGGCGATGATACCTTGTACATTATGCACGTCGCAGTCATATTTCACTCCGCTCCAGCCTCTGGTGAGCACGGGATGTGCCAGCTGCAGGAAATCTTCTCGCTGCTGAGTTTCGAGTTTCAAGAACCGCCATGGAGATTCCCACAATCCCATCTGGATGCTTATCTTAGCACAGGAACGGAGCCACTACGTCCCAATACGTCCCAATACGAGCTGGTGCCTGTGGTGTGCCGACGCCACCGACGACGTTTCACCAGATGGCTGGCCCAAGGTCTGATCCAAAGCAGACTCACATCCATTCCTCTTTGCGCGTAGCTTCGGCTCCGCAGAGAGCATCAGATAGATAATCATGCGCTTCCAGACCATCGAGCATTGCTAATTCAGTTAATAACACGCGCGTCGTCATTGGCTGCTGCCCCGCCTCCTCCTCCTATACCGTCACTGACGGTACTTAACCTCCCCGCCATGTGCCATCTTGAACTCTCTTCTCCATCTCTGAGACATCTTCAAGCAAGCCTTGGACCTGACTCAGCCTTACCATCCATTGCACTTTTCCAAAAAGTATAATTGTCAGACCCAACTGCAATCATGGTCGCCGAAGACAGACCCGCCTCCACCTTCAAGTACTCTGAGAAACCCTTCTATACTACCTCCAATGGATGCCCCGTTGAGAATCCCGAGGCGTACCAGCGCGTTGGCCAGAATGGCCCTCTCTTACTCCAAGACTTCCACTTGATCGATCTACTGGCTCATTTCGATCGTGAACGGATCCCAGAGCGTGTGGTACATGCCAAGGGAGCTGGTGCATATGGCGGCAAGTCTGAGGACTGTATGCTTGAAGACACAGAATACTAATCAGCCACAGAATTCGAGGTCACCCACGATATCAGCGACATCTGCTCCATTGACATGCTTAGTACCGTGGGCAAGAAGACACCTACCGTGGCCCGCTTCTCGACCGTTGGTGGCGAGAAAGGCTCCCCGGACACCGCACGGGACCCTCGAGGATTCTCCATCAAGATGTATACCGACGAAGGCAATTGGGATTGGGTATACAACAACACGCCCGTCTTTTTTCTCCGCGATCCCACCAAATTTCCATTATTCATCCACACCCAGAAGCGTAATCCACAAACGAACCTGAAAGATGCCACCATGTTCTGGGACTACCTTTCAACTCACCAGGAGGCCATACATCAGGTCATGCACTTGTTCTCGGATCGTGGCACCCCGTACTCCTACAGACATATGAATGGCTATTCCGGCCACACCCACAAATTCACGAAGCCCGACGGGAGCTTTGTGTATGTCCAAATCCATTTGAAGACCGACCAGGGTAGCAAGACCTTTACAAACGAGGAAGCTGGTAAAATGGCTAGCGAGAACCCGGATTGGAATACGCAAGATCTCTTTGACGCCATCTCAAAAGGCGACTTCCCATCCTGGACCGCCTACGTCCAAGTCCTGACCCCTGAGCAGGCTGAGAAGTTCAGATGGAATATCTTTGACTTAACCAAGGTCTGGCCTCAAAAGGAGGTGCCACTACGACCCTTTGGCAAGTTCACTCTCAACAAGAACGTCGAGAACTACTTTGCCGAAATCGAGCAAGTTGCTTTTTCCCCATCCCATTTGGTCCCTGGTGTCGAGCCTTCCGCTGATCCAGTCTTGCAATCGCGCCTCTTTTCATACCCGGACACCCACCGCCACCGTCTGGGTGTTAACTACCAGCAAATTCCAGTCAACGCACCCATCCGTGCCTTCAACCCATATCAGCGTGATGGCCTGATGGCAGTCAACGGCAACTACGGCGCAAATCCCAACTACCCGTCATCCTACCGCGGGATGACCTACAAGCCTGTGAAACCGACCAATGAGCATGAGAAGTGGGCTGGCGCAGCTATTTTGGACTTATCAGAAGTGACTGACGAAGACTTCGTTCAAGCGAAAGGCCTGTGGGACGTTCTCGGCAAGCAGCCCGGTCAACAAGACAATTTCGTTGGCAACGTTGCTGGACACCTGGCTGCAGCGAAGGAAGATACGAGGAAGAGGACCTACGAGATGTTCTCTCGTGTCGATAAGACCCTTGGTGCAAAGATCGCAGAGGCGACTGAGAAAGACGCCCCTGCTCCCGCGAGTCAGGCTGCTGGATCGGCACAGAGTCGTCTATGAATGGAATGAGTTTCAACACTGGTAATGGATCGCAGATTGACTTGATGAACGATATTTGATAGCGATGTTCCTCTGAATCAGCATACCCAATTCGCAGATTAGTGTACTTTAGTACCAATAGCTTCGCTTTCTTCTTTCCAACTCACTTCGTCGTCTCGCGCATCACTTTCCAGAAACGGTATTAGTCCAAGTGGGCTACGGGTACGGGGAAGTCCGAAATACAACCGATGCTTCAATTTCATCTTTATCTTTACTCCGGGCCGCTCATCCCCTCTTCAAGCTTATCGGACGTCACGTTCACCGGCGAAAGCTTACTAAATTCGACCGTATCTCTCGCTCATTTGCCTCAATGACATGTATCGCCCTGAAATTCTCCGAGGCACGGTGAGTGGGGTCACGTCACATTCCATTTTCTTTTCCTAGTCTTCGTTATTCTTCTTCTGTCGCGTGTGCATTTTACTTTCCTCTACCTCTATCTATACCTTCACAATGCCCGAGCTACTACGGGATCGAATCTTCGCAATGGAGGTCGCCCTCCGGAACCTCGACGAGCTCGACCTCCCCCGCACTCCGACGCCCGTCCGCCACAGTCTAGACCACCGCTTCGACAAGCCTGCACCAGAAGTTGATGCTGCGCCAGCTCCTACTCCTGGGCAAGAGAAAGCAAACCCATTCGAGGCGTCAATGTCAGCTAAGATCGATACTTCTAAGTACGACAGCATCGCGCAGGCGTACGGGTTGGGGATCCGCGACGAAGAGGCCTTCGCCGAGTACACCGTCTACGACGCCTTCGTGACGAACCTGCGCATCTGCCCTGTCGACATGGGCACCGGTCCCAGCTCGCGATACTATTACATCGAGCACCGCTCATTCCTGCCGCACGTCCCCGGCGTGCTGCTTCATGAGGGCACAGAGAAAACGGGACGGTGTCTGGGCGCGGCGCACATCCCTCTCGCGACGGGCGAGAATAAATTCGGCCTGGGAGATTTTGTGAATCTGCCGCAGGCCATCAGCTGGGAGAAATTGGGACACAAGGGCTTTTGGACGCACATGCGGTATGAGTTTGCTTACGAGGTGCCTGGTTCGGGCCAAAGGAGGAGGTTTAATTGGATCCGGACGCGGAATAATGTATTGGATGATCAAGGAGATTTGGTGCTTGTCGAGGAGGGGAGGGAGGAGTTGGTGCTGGCGGAGTATCTTGGGAGGGGCCTGCTGAAGTGGAAGAAGCGGGGCAGACTGAGGATTAGGGAGGCGGCTGTGTTTGGGGATAAGTGGGAAAGGGTTGTGTTATTGACTTGGGCGAGTGTTATTGAGGTGAGCAAAAAGCTTTTCTGTAGAGAGAAGGGTTTGAGATGGGGCTAACTTATTGAGATAGTTATCGAGACGAAGAGCTAGGATCAGACGGTACTCGCCCACACATCTTATAGGTATATGAAGTTGGATCATAGCGCTGGTGTTGGGGCGTCTGTCGAGCGTTGGACTGCAAATTGGCGTAGAATCCCCTTCGGCACTTTAGATTAATGTAATGTATAGATTCACGCGTTGATATGTTGCCGTCCTCATCTCTCACCCATATCTAGGAATGTTCTTAAGTTGGGACAAGCGGGGAATTCTTAAATTGTGTAAAGTTTCAGCATTGGATTATGTACTGCTTTCGATCCTAAATGAAGACATAAGATAGAGATTAAACAATGAACACTCGCTGCCGGGCTTGCGTACATTTGCTAGCCTACTATTCAGTGGCGACGAAATTTCCAAAGATGTGATAATCTTATTCATAAGAAATAAACTATAGGCTCGATACGTACGATTGATGTGATAATAGAAAAAGTACCTTACAGAAACGACGTGATCCGTGCTATCGCGCGCGAATCCATCGACATTCTACCAAAGATATCAGTAGGTCCAGCCTCGTAGATTGGTTCTTGTTGAATATTCCAACATTTATCCCCATTCGTTCTAAATTTGTCTCGGGCCGAGATAAATATGAGCAAACAGATATACCGTCATCCCGCCTAGAACCCATCAACAGTATGAGCCTCGTGAGCATTTACGAGTCTTATGCATTACATACCGCAGTTCTAAAGCTAATCGAATCTGCAAACAAGGTTAGATCCCTTCCCAAGCCTTCGGCACTTATGTAGCCAAGATAGACCCCCTTAGCTAGTAATCTGATATCCTCACAAGGTAACTCAGTCACCACGGTAGGCCTCTCACAGTAATTGTCCGACCAAGCGCTCTGAGCGGCTGCTACTTGCTCTTTTAAATTCATATGGTACATGTGCCAATGATTGAAAAACATCGCCGAGAGGATGCAGAAAATTATGAATACTGCGAGAAAGAAGTAGATTCGAAGCTGCATATCGGCTTGGAGCCATCTTTCTGGGCAGCTTCGATTGGTCGGCGGGAGAGACGGCTCTGGGCGAGGCGGCTCCGGAGGATGGTATGGCTCGTTTGACAGACGCCCGCAACATTCTATCAGCTGCATATTTGAATGCCCTCTACCCCACGGTCCACAATTTATAGCAGCGGGACGGTGGTCACTTCTGGTCAGATGGTTTGCCAAAGCTCGCAATCCATTTCCTTCCTCAGCCGTGGGAGGAATGAAAGAACATTTTGGGCCAAAATGTGGGCATTCGATACAGTACGCTTGATTGTCATACTGCGCACTCACTTCGCCAGGTTGTGCCATCATTTCCATTGATGTAAGGACAAGACTTCGAATTTCTTGGTATATGCAGTAGAAAGGCCCTGCAAGCTTCGAACGCTTCTATCTATACTAATGATTCAAGCAGCCTGAAGAAAGTTTACGCGTCATGCAACAACACAGCCAAGACAACAGTCCTCCTTTCAATTCAGCTGAGAGGTAAACTTTGGGTCGAGCATATGTGTTCCAGAACAGCATAAATCGAAATGGGATGTGAACAGCAAATTCGGTCTAACCGGTCGGTCAGCCTGGGCGTGAAACATCGTCAATAATTTAACATCTAAATACTGGAATACATTGTTCTCTGGATTGTTCTCTGGATTGTTCTCTGGATTGTTTTTCAAATAGTTTTTTTTAGGAGGATCTGAATTCTATATTGGGGGGCGCACCAAAATTCGCAAAAGTGGCCGATGCGCAAAAGTAGTTTTGACACAAGTCTAATAACGTGCCACCATAGTTGTCGTTCTTGTGTCAAACCATGTCAACCAGAGATGGGTATTCCCCGACTGCGGAAAGGCACGTGCGACAGGGGTTTGACACCCGTAGAGCACAAGCGTCCGCGGAACTAACAGCCTACAAGAATTGATCTCCATACAGAATTCGAACGTAAGAAAAGTGCTATCTTATGGAATATACTCTAGACAAATCAAAATTTCATATAGAAATATTAACGCATCAGATATGACCCTTATTTAGCTCGCTAGAATGCTACGCGGCAGGATCAAGAATAGAGTCCTAGAGAATGTAATCATTAGTCATATCGGTAGAACAAGGGAGCGACTTACCACAATCTGATTATATTGAGCCTCAAAGTCTCTCATGATTTGTGCACTAGGAGAGGCGGGGGAGACAGGAGAAGAAGGGCTAGACTGATGCGAAATAGCTGGAATCGATATATCAAGAGAGGCGGGAGGATGCGGTAGAGAAGGGGGCCGCGATGGTAAAGTCTTCGGAGCTAGACATTGCGAACGACTATAGAAGTCAACTGCAGAGCATCAGAAAAAGGTCCACAGTAGGACAAACAAAATTCTCACAGTTCGTCGTTTGAGGTTGTAGAGAAAGGAGAGAATTAAGCTAGAGAGGGTTGTTGGTATCATAGGATCCATCTATGTCTGTTCATCTATATACAATGCTAAATTGCACCACCTTCACGAGCTTCTAGTTCTGCTCTCTCGTCGACGGTGAGCTCGCTTTCCGCCTTTTTAATCTTTACAAACGCAACCAAGATAATCAGCGCCGTCGCGGCGCAGGCTACTTCAAACCAAAAGACGGCATGGTAGCTTTTTCGCTCGCCAAGCTTTGCGACTGTGTATGTGTTCACGATATCAGCGAAGCCGAGACAGACAGCAATTCCCAGATGAAGGAGCAGCATTATCACAGCCCCTGCCAGACCCTGCTGCTTTTTGGGTAGAGATGTGGTGATGAAGATGTTGGCAACGTTGAAAGTGATGTCTATTCCCACGGTCGCGCAAATCATCGAAGGGAAAATGTAAGCCCAGTAATTCGCACCCTCGGGGGCAATGGCGAATAGCAGCGGAGCTATGATCCAAGAGACTCCGGCCAAAATGACGAGGACAGTTCCCGGCAGTAAGTGCAAGACCAATCCTCCGAAGGTAGATATGATGCAGCCGCCTAACGCCATGGGAACGTACCAAGCCACGACTTGAAGAGGTGTCGCACCCATGATGTTCTCCGTGTAGTATGTTGCATATAGGAGAAAGATCCCGAGAGAACCGTAAGTGAGAAAAAGAGCCACGATGAGAGCTGGCATGCAAGGCACCTTGAACAAGGACGATGGTAGCAGCGGCTGCGTAGCCACGCATGTCTCGACATAAGCGGCTGCTAGGAGCAGTAATGATCCGACAATAAATAGGACGTATATCAGAGGATTTCTCCATCCATTGGGCGCATGGGACGAGTCGATGATGGCAAAAGTGAATAATATCAAGCCGCAAACCACAAGTGTTGCGCCAAGCCAGTCCATTTTTGGTTGGATAGGAGCATCGCGTTTCTCTTTGATATCTGACGGTATAGAAAAATAGGATGTTACGGCTGTACTCGCTGATAGTATGGTCCCAATCCAGAAGTACCATCCCCAGGTCGTGTACTCTCCAGTCACACCGGCGAAGAAGATTCCGACTATTTCACCATTTTCGTTAGAAAATGGCGCAACAGCTACTTGGGAGGGAATTACCAAAGAAGCCTATCACAGCAGAAGCCCCATATATGCTAAACACGAGATTCTTCCTCGGCCCCGGCCGATAGATGCTCCCAAGAATCATGACACTCGACGGTAAGAAAGCAGCCGGGCCTAGCCCTTGCAGAGCACGACAGAAGTTGAGCATAATTTCATTGACAGAGAACCCGGCGATCAAGCTCCAGACAGTAAGCCAAGTAGCGCCAGCTACGTATACTGGGTATCCCCCATACATATCGGCCAGACGTCCAAAGATCAGGAGGAAAGATCCAACGGTCAATGAGAAGGCACTCGCCGGCCATGTTGATGAAGCGGATTCGATATGCAGATCCTTGGCCAAGGTTGGGAGGATCACAGTAAATCCTGACACGAAGTATTCCTCGTGATAGTCAGCATAGTCTCACGGACATCTAAACGTCCCACTTACGGATAACACCTGGGACATTGATATTGAGAAGACGAAAACCATCTCGGCCCAAACTGAATCAAATGCCTCTGGTCTCTGCCTTCCAAGACGCTCTAGCCTCGCTTCGCTTGTTTCTTCAACAGCTAAGGAGGCTGCACCTGATAGACGCGCTTCCTTCATCGGGGCTCCTGGAGAGTCTGAAGGGCTCGCAAGGGCTATTTGATAAGCTGTGGAGGAGGTCCTGTTGCCAACATGATCCGGTGCTGACTCAGGTGACATGCAAGAGTTTGGCTGATTTGAATAAAGCATGTCCTGGTCGCCGCTGGAGTGGCTTGGCTCGTTTGCATTGGCCCTTGAAGCCATATTCGCATTCGAAAATTGTCAAATAATTTGCCGAGTCCAAGAAAAACCACTGTTCAACAGAGACGATAAAGATGTCACCCAGAAAACAAAAGAGGCGTGGGACAAAAGATGATATAAAAGGGTGAGGACAACAGGCTACCCATCACAGCAGCTGCAAACTGCCAAGAGCGCTGGCTAAGTGGGTGACATTCAGGGCGTAACGGTCGTCACGGTCGTCACAGTACATTTGAGGGGCGTCACAACACATGGAAAAAATATAACTAAGAATTTTCAGGCATTGCGACGTTTCGAGCTTTCGATGACGCCCCAACCCCGAACGTGAACTCCGCTCCCGCTGTCTAGTGAGAAATGGCGAGTCCGGCTACTGACTGAGTAAAGTGGATTACCTTATCCTTACGCAATTAGAAAGGGGCATCCTACCCGCCACTTTTGAAGCCAGAGGAACTTCTAACTACCAAGTCTTGAAGACTGGCCCTGAGAGTGGCAATGAATTGCAAGCACATCGAGTAACACTAGCACCAGTACACTGTACCTAGGCGCAAGCTTGTGAAGTGGCCTGGGTCGCGGGTTTGGATGATAGGACAGTTCCTGTGCCTCCGTCGGCTTGTTGCATGCTGCATGTTCTCGAAAGAGAGATGGCATAGCTGCTGCTCTGGGAAGCTTTCAAGATGCGATTTCATTCCCGTAAAGCCGGACAACCTCTTCATCTGTATAGCTCTCAAAGGGGGTGCTGCAGATGTCCTACTAATTAGAACAGGTGACTTTTATCTTGGCTTGAGCCGAGTGCCAAAGCTTGGCTCGCCTGAGTTTCCAAAACGATACTAGCGCATACGCTAGCAAAAATTCCACCCTACAAAACTTCACCGGTTCTCAGCGAAGAGCTCTTCTTTCCTCTTCATCATCAGTAGAGGTTATAATTAATACTTATAACATTTATACATGGGGGCTCCACTACGGTGGCTGCTGAGGGTTATTCGCGCTTCTTGTGCAAATGGGTTTCCTTCCGTTCCCGGCTCCCTCGAAGAAAGATGCAGCTCTTTCCTATCAGCCGACGACGCCGATTTCCTTGGACGTTGACTGTGGGGCTGCAACGACAGATTTATTTCGAAGGTCCTGCAATGATGGAATGGAGGGACATTTACGAATAGCAAGTAATAGCTCTGGGGAGTGGGAGGCATGCAGAGGTTGGGGACAGTGGGGAGGATGTGAGAGGTTCTGGATGTGATTGCGCTTCACTTACCGTTGTGCGAGACGTGGTAGATGGCCCAGCTAGACTCATTTTGCGTGCCTGCAGTGACTTGCTTATTCGCCCAGTCTTGGGAATGCATATCTCTTGATGATACTTAGCCATGCTGTGGTGTTCCTTCACCATTTGTAGAGCCTCCAGATTTCTGAAATACAGAACAGCCAACAGCCAGAGTGGATGAGCTCAAATTCAACGGCCGCCGTCACCAATATGGCCGTGCCACGGATGACAAAACTACATGGTTTGAGCAAGTTCGTTTATCGACGTGTCATGTGCGGTAGCACCTATTTTGCAAGACGTGTGGGGACATTGCATGGTTGGATTCCTCATCTAGCTACAAGCAATGCTCGCCGTGCGTTGCGACAGCTCAATTTAATAGTGCGCAGCAGGTCCAAAATCTAGTAGAGGCGCTTGGGAGGAGACATAGAAGCCTTGATCGTCAAGCTGCCCACGTTCTGCCATCCCTTCTTCAAGAGAGACACAAGGTAGTTGATTGCCAACATGATGTTGGAGATGAGCTGGTCCTCGGTCATGCCAACGTTTCCAACAGCGACACCCATGCACAAAACCTTCTTCAACTGGAACTTGATGGTCGACTTGACCTCGTTGATCTTGCCGCTCAAATCTTCATTGTGGGAGACCGGGGTAGGGAATTTACCGGCTATGGAGCAGTCAGCGCATGATCAAATGTCTGGAAGTGTGTAGGACCTACCCTTGGAGAGACCCGGGCCCAAGAGACGGGGAATTTGCTTGATCAGAGTGTCGGAAGCAACGAAAGCATCGTACTTGCGTGCGAGCTTCTTGATCAACTTCTTGTTCTTGTTGAGCTTCTTCAAGTCGTCAGAAGACATGGCATCAACTCCACCGTGCTTGGCACGATCGATATCGTGCTGGTCACCGAGAATGCTGTTTTCTTGTCAGCCAAGGCCTACAGAATGTTTGCGCGTGCGTCGCAACGTACCAGATGCTCATGTTGGGGCGGGGCACAACTGGCAGACGGACAGTGCCAGAGAAACGCTTGTCACGCTGCGGATCATAGTTTTTGAGACCGATCTGAAGCTCGACAGTTTCGAGGAAGTTCCTCTTCTTAGTTTCGAGAGAGTACTCGAGGAGACTCTGGACGTTGGTACGCACTCCGGCTGTGGCAAAAATTGTCAGCATCTATCGCCTCTGATCTACGATGGTGATATATAAAGTGCTGAGCACATACCGACTGTGATTTTAGACATGATGACAGTCTTCCAGTAGAATTATTGAGATTCTAATGGTGAGGATTTGCGCAGTTATCGTTGGTGTTTCGGTCGGTGGGTTTTCTGCTCGAGGTCTACCTATTTGTGGGCGGAGAGATTTAGCTTACCGATGGGCACGTGAAAAATTTCGTTCCTTTAGCCGCCGTATAACTCTCAGGCCGGATCAATCCATTTCCCTTCTAACTTCGTTTGAGAAATTTATTATGCTACATTTTGGGTGTTATATTCTTCCTTTAGTCTAGTTACTCTCATATTTTAGAGCCTAGTTATTTCACAATCTACTTTACGTTGCACATTGGGCAACGAGAACGAGCCGGTCGAAACGACCGAACGATCAAGATATCTTGGGGTTATAAAATTTTCATAGAATTGCATATTCCGAAACACTATCTTCGAGCTCATAGTCAGATTTGAAAGATAATAGCAAATAAGAATATTGGAAAGTCATAATTTCAAGTACTATCCTGCCGTCACTACCCAGTCTGATAGAGCATATATCAAGACACACATTCCCACAGAAGTCTGATTGTCCTAGCGAGTGCGAAGTAAAGAGAAGCATCCGATATCACCAATAAACATTTCCGCAACGCCCACTGAGAATCTGCTCACGTCACTGATCTTCTCCGTGACTAGTCCTCAAGAGCCTCCTAGTAATACGTGGGCTTGGCGCTGCCAGTAGTGTAACATGGAGCAGTGGTAGTCGTGGTTATTACGTCTGTTCCGCATCCTTTTTGACAAGTTGGGCAGCTAGCCGACGCTGTTACTGTAACGGTCGGGGTAAAGGCGCAGTTGGCGCGGCACGGGATTGAGGTGGTAGTGGTTTGCAGGATGATACACTCTGGTACTGGTCCACATACTGGCATGAAGGGGCATTCGACTGTGAGTTCGTCAGTTCTAATCTTTTTCTGGTATGTCGGTCTGCCTACTTGGTTGAGTGTTTGGTACCGTACTGGTCACAATGCATGATGAAGGGACTTCAGGACCTGGAGCGGTCGTGATATGGGCATCATCTCTCTTGTCTGGCAGAGCAACACTGTGCGAGAAATTAGTGTAGCTCTTGTATAAAACTGTGTTGTTCTAGAAGTCTAGCCAGCTCGAAGAGTCGTACCTCAATGCAGTCAGAGCAGTAAAGCTTATCAGGCTCTTTATGTTCGTCATGATAGGTTCTGGGAATAGAAAGTGCAAGAAGGTTCAACTGTTTATGCGCTGCAATTGTTGGAAGTTCTGTTGATTATTTAATGAGCCTGGGAGCGCTGCCGTCTTATAACCTTTTCAATTCATGAGAGGGTACTCTCCGGTTTAAAAGGACCGGAAATGTCAGCAGACCTCTTCTCTAGGTGATCTCAGTTTACGAACTGAAATGCCATCCTTTACTCTATAAGCTGGAAACCCTTGCGGAATTTTGTACTACACCGAGAGCTAATCAACTCGAGAGAAACATGGAATCCTGTCAGACAGGATCAGCAGAATCATTTCGTTGTTACACGATAGTCAGGGGCCCAGGAAAACGAATGGTAATCAGTTGGCTCTCTTACAGGCACGGAATTCCAACAATTTGTATTACACGGTCGAAGAGTAAGAATAGCTTTCGGTCCATCTTTGGATTACTGTAGGACAAGCCTCGTATTGGAAGGGAATTGACGGCACCACATTCCAGACAAAGATCTCTGACCTATCCATAGATGATCGGACCACACCTGGGCAAGCGTCAATGTCAGCCAGAGACATCAGGTGAAACATGACGTCTGCTTCTCGTACAATCTTTACCTTTTCACAAAAGTCTGTGTAGGGTCGAGCGAGCTGATATTGTTTGCGGGGTATAGTAAGATGGCACTTCATCCCCTGCCTATAGCGCCAATAATGATGAACACAGGATATTCAGCCTCACTAGTCCATTTTGAACATCCGGCTAAAGCCACTAACGAGCCTCGATTCAATTTGGGAGGTCTGACGCAGTACAAGCCGTCAGAAGCCGCGGCGATAGTATGAGGAAGATAGCACCGCCATAAGCTTCTGTCGAACTTTCCTAAGAAGGTTAGACACACATACGCTGTGCTTTTATTCACAGGCAAAAATAGATGTTGTGCTGGTTCTTACTAACTACCTATAATACTTCTAACGTAATTGGAATGGCCAAAATCTTGTCATTTGAACAAGTTCTTCATGATCCAATTCAATTACTCAACGCCGCTTCCCATAGTAGGGAAAGACATCTCTTTACTTGAACACTTGATGTGTTGCCTTTTGCGTTGGGTAATTATCTTAGAAGGGCTAAGTTCTACTTAGCTGAGCAAACAACTTTGTATTAAATTCACCAGTTTACCCTCCGCACACATGAAGCTATGCAGATTTCACAATCCTATTACTTGCAACTCTTTGGTGAATAATAGCACCACTACTCTGATATCTGAGTCTAATCTTTCCCGGTCTGTCTTCTCCGTACCTGCAAATTCCTCTCGTCCAGCCATTTGTTCGTCAAAATCCAATTGAACCTCACTGCAAAAGTAGACCAAGGCTTCTCTTATTGCTCATCGCTCTCGCTCACATAATTCCTACCGACTCTTGCGTATATCTGTCTCCATCTAAAACCGCTTTTCTGCACAAAATTTGCCTCTATGGCAAAGATAAAGAAGACCAAGGTTTCTTTCATGAACTTCATGACACCAGGCGGCCGGCTCGTGGTTCCCTCAAAATACCACAAGCCAGAGTATTTCGTGCAGAAGACCAAAATGGCCGAGGTCGAAGCTGTAGGATGTCAAATTCTTTCTACATATCGAGGACAGTGGATACTGATGTAATCTTTTTTCCAAGCAGAAGACGCGCGACAAGCCTATAAAGGAGTCCGAGCAGAGCAACGACAGAAAAACCAAGTCGAAAATTGATAAAGCCGAGGATGAGAAGAGTGGTAATAAGAAGAGTGAGAAGAAGCAAGCCGGCAAAAAGGTTCACAGAGGTTTTACCCCACAGCAGGATCAGACGATGATCGATATGTGCATGGCGTATGTGGACATGAAGGACATCTGCGCCGCCGTCAAAGCTGGTCCAACGGAGATCAAGGCCAGGCTAGCAGAACTTGGCCTACCATATGATGACGATAATGGCAAAGATGAGAGTAGGAACAGTGGCAAAAGCAATGGAAGTGGCGGAAAATTCACACATGAGATTGACAGGAAGATCCTCAAGATGGATAAGGACGGCAATTCGCATAAGCAGATTGCTCAGGCAGTGGGGATAAGCAAAAAAGAAATCAATGCTAGACTTGGAGAACTCAAGAAAGATGAGACCGGCAAGAACGCTGCTGGGGATGCGGATTTCTTGAATAGCATTGGCGGAATGTTTGATGACCCTACGCAAAAGAAGAATGGCATTTCTGACGAATCCTGGCAGTCTGACACTGCTAAGGCATGGATGAGTGGCGCTAGGAACGATGGGCAGGATAATGGTGGCAAGTATAAGGACAGCAGGAAGAATGTTTGTACCAAATTTCCTTCTCTGTTATTTCGAATTAGCCTAGTAGATAACTGATCTCTTCAAGGACACCTTCAGCAACAATCAGTATGGTGATACTCCATGCCACAACTATGGACGAGACCAAGGCCATCCTTGGCAGACTCAGAGCAGTGACCATCAATGCAATGATTGCTTGAAAGATATCCGGAACCGGAACCAAGGCTTCTTCAACCAAGACCGAAACAACTCCCCGCCACCACCGTGGCAAAACACCCACAACGACTGGCAGCATGTTCAGGAGCAGAACTTCCAAAACCCATCGCGTAGCGATAATGGCCACTTCTCGAATGGGAACAACATTTTCCAGAGTCCGTCACAACTAAACGAGAACCACACATGGCAGGCCTCTTCCAACAACCACAACTCTCACCGACTCCGAAACAGTTTCTCCCATGATAACTATACCTTTCAGGAACCCAAGTGTCCAGACTGTCATCCCAATCTGCAACAACCATATCAAGATAGGCTCCGACCAATCCCACCCTGGACCCGAGAAGACTGCCAGATCCTAGAGGAGATTTCAGACCGCTATGTCAGTGGTAAGTGGCTGCACATCCAGGCGGATTTCTTTAATCGGACCGGGAGGATGATTGATGCGAATATCATCGAGGACAAGTTTAGACAGGATGGATATAGATGTTGAATGAGATATGCAGCTAGGATAGGGGAAGAAGCACCTTGAAAGGCACGCGAGAGGCACGGCGAATGAACTCATCTCGTCAAGGATGAATCAGGGCTTGTCTGAGAGAAGGACGCCACAGAAGTACAGGGACCATCGATTTGTAAAGTATTATTACTAGATTAGACAGACCTTTTACGCATCCTCTTCCTTCTCGCAGTCAAAGCAGCAGTTATTGCTAGCTCGAGGGTATAAACGAATCCGCCGCCGTATGATGCAGCCATGCAAAGCCTTCTTTTGTACAAGTACAAGATATGTATGATGTCGAAACGCCGTGCCCATGCAAATGCCGCGCCCTACCGCTCACGATAGTTTATCGTGCCACAATTCACCGCCCACATCGCCGTAACAACAATCGTATAGAGTCAAACTTGGCGAGGATTCTTTGATTATATGGGATTGCCCATCCCAGGACTTTGCAGAGGAAGCTGTGGCGCTCCGCTCTTTTCTGGAGGGGTCAGTTTCGTTGATGAAGTCCCTCCGCCCCGCGTACTTCCGGAGGCTTCAGATCCCAGGCCGCGCTTCATCATGCGCCCGAGTATACCCACCAGCTCCGCGGCATCTTCGAACATATCGTCATCCATTCCTTCGGATGCATTATAGACCTCTGAGATGGTCACCTTCGCCAGTTGCCGCGAGCTTTCTCTCTCGTGCAAACAATCATACAAAAAGGCACAAAATTCCACCTTCACCGAGAGCCGAAGGGGATGACTTCCCCAGAGAAGTTTCTCTGCTAGTTGTGATGCCTCTTGGAAAGACTGGAATGCTAGTGGCCGATAGTCTTGAGCTGGGACGAGGAAATTGGCCGCGAACTCGGGCGGAGGGTTGATTGTGGCACCACCAACAGGGCCACCTTCTAGTGGATGTGTAGGCTGTACGGAACTCGGTCTGACCGGATTGCTTGGAGAACCTCGGTCGGGTGCTTTTCCTTTGTCTATTTTGGCAGCTCGGGGCGACTTCAGACCAGGAGGTGTATGGACCTGGCTCTGACCGGCCCGCAACAGGACATTAGGGTTGTTATGGAATAAGACGTAGAGATGGTAATAGCTGGCTCGAATCTTGTACGAGAGTACCTTGAGTTCCCCGAAATTCGCGACCATGGGCAGAACGTACTCTTCCAGAAGTCTTAGGCCTTCTCGAGAATACCAGATAATGCGGCAGTACAGGTCGAGTGATTTCGTGTCTCTGGTAACATCTAGCCGGCGGAGTTTTCGGGCACGGATGACTTTATCTGAGAGCATAGTAAGGTTTCCAAGAATCTGGAACAAGTTCTTCGCCAGGAATGAGTGGTCAATCTGGATGTTTTGTGCAAATTGAGCCAGAAATTTCATATCCACTTCCGAAGACGCCATCGAGAGAAAGCTGTTGATCTCTACAATGACAACTTCGAGAGAGGCTTGTTAACGCAGGCGGGTGATAATGTGAATGACTTGATATCATCAACGGGTGAATGCCTGCAGAGTAGCTCGAATGAGCCAGAGGTCCTAGTAGCTTTATGCACTAGTCCTTATGACGAAGTTGTCGCGCCGTTGTTGAGTTGTCGTTGAACACGCAACTTTCTGTGTCCAGCGAAGTCGAGAGCGAAATCCTGTCGAAAGGACAGCTGACACGTTCCCTACCCGGATGGATGACTTTCAGCCCTAAATCTTCAAGCTACCGTCTCCGTTGACCTCCAACAATGCCCAAAGCAAAATGTTCAGAGCCAAAGAATGTACTTCAAAAATGTCCCGGGTTTGCGCCGCCACGTCGAAGCCCCCAACCGAAGCGATGAGAACGCCGCAAGATTACTACATGAGTGTTAGAACGCAGGAACTGGACCACATCCTGAGAGGATCATGAGATAGGGTAACGAGTTGTTGTCATCCAATCGAGCTGACTGACCAAGATATAGTACAAGTGGATGGCCAGGCGCGAGAGCCACCAGCCTCGGAACCAATGGTAGAGGGATGAGGGCCGGGGCCAATTTTGATTCAGCAAGACTCCCGCCGCGAACCTTTCAATCCTTCGAACAATGAACTAGATCTCGCAAAAAGCATCTCGACTTATCCAAGAAGGCGCAATTGCGCCTGGGACAGCACGTTTTAAGCACGAGGCGGTCAGGAAACTGGAGCGAGCCGAGGAGCGAGGGTTATGGCAAGGTATCGCAGATGCGGCAGGCCGGCCCTCAACTGAGCGGCCAACGCGCTGTGACAGTGGATAGAGAAGAAATGCGCAGAGTTTGATTTCAGAATTGGAGGTCTCGCGGGCCTGCTGCGCCCACAGTGAACGAGCGTTTGTGAAGGGGACGACGCGTCGAGGATCTCGAAGCACAAAGCGAAAGCGAAAGCTCAGAACAGAACAAGAAAATGCCAGCCGCAAGATTTAATATCAATTGGGCCCCGCGTCCACTTGATTTTCCCCAAATATGCTCCTGCAGACTCCTGATGCACAGCGCGATGATCTAGATGTACGACCGCTGTAGCTGCATCTCGTTGGCGTTGAAATTCCTGCAAGATACGTGGCAGCGCAGATGGAACCAGACGAGACGAAACTTCGTGGGAGCAGGAGCAGTGCCGGAGCGCCATACGGCGCGTCGTCCCATTCTGTGCTGGCGCAGAGGAGGTGGACATGGGCCCCATCAGGCTAGCCTCTGCGATTGATCTTCTCCTCTGGTCTCCTCCAGAGCCTCGATGCGGAGAGAGATGGCTTTCCATCTTGCCCTTCACTCCCGCCGGGAACCCATCGTCGTCGTCGCGGTCGATTTTGATACGGCTTTCCGAATCTTGGGACAGGACATCCGCCAAATGCTGCAAGCTCTCATGCATGTAGGAGCTCCACAGAGAGCTAAATGCGGTTTCAGCACTCTCACTGGCCGGTGGAGGCACGCCAGCCCATGTCATTCCAGCAACCCAGTCCCCTGGGGAAGCCAATGACATGTGCTGGCCGTACGAAAGAGCCCAAAGCGGACGACAGTCATAGGGCGAGGTCCTAAGGCTCACTTTAATGTCAACGTCTTCCCATCAGACTGGTCCAGCCTCCTCTATTCCAGAGACCAAGTTATGCCAGCACATCAATGACCTCAGGAGAATCGCACTTGGCCATCAGTTATGCGACCATCCTTTTGGTCCGCCCATCGATCTCCGACGGACAGCGTTCGGTCGGCCGGCAAACAAGATCCTGAATTAGCGGTGAGGAATCTAAAATCACGACCTTTACGCGAGATTCCTGCATGGTGAGAAGATTGCCCTGCGGGTCGAAGCCACTGCTGCACCGACAGAGTCGGCGTGAAACGGTCCTTCTACAATTTGGGAGGGAGGTAAGGAGATTCGCATCGTCTTCTCAAAACGTCAGATATGAAGTGCCCCCAGATTGCTCTTCAATTAAGACGTTCTCTGCTATCAGCTCCATTGCGACGCTGTCTTGTGTCTTGAATCACATATTGGCATAAAATGTGAAGTTGCACATTCTAATCGCCAATGCTGACTGAACTCTCGCCTAGCTAGAGAGCAAAGGCAACCCGTTTGTCCTCCGAACCTTGTCGACATTTCCCGTGGTCGAAGTACATGAAGCTGAAGGCAAGCTGCCGAGCCTCTTCTCCATTTTTAGTGCTTCAGAGGACAAGATCTGGGTAGATCTGATCTACATAACACGAAGCCCTGTCGATATTAGCTTGAGCCGCAATCGGCGTGCTGATTGCTTTCTCTATTTCCTCATTTCTCATCATAAACCCGCCTTCTCTTGCCTTCTCTTGCTCCCTATGAAACGAGGAGCAAACCAATTCTGACTTCGCGTTGTCACACAGAAGCCTTGCCTGGTTGGAGAAGGCGGCCAGTCACTGCAAGCAAACGAGCTGTTCAGGTGAGGCATCTTAATAGTTGATGCTGAATGGTTTCATATGGGCCTTGTGCGAGGGTGGTCAAATATGATAGCGAGCTTGAATTGTCAAAGTGCAAGCAGAGGTACCTTCACACAATGCCAATACGCCGTAAGTTGAACGCGCCGGATGAGGAGGGTGGAGATTGGAGGATCATGCCGATAGGAGTATTTCTGTATGAAAAGGTTTGTGACGCTGGTTAGCGACCACAGGAGCACGATATACTCTATATTTGCAACATATTTAAATCATACCCAGTCTGCATTTTACTACCGCTCCTAGTTACCAAGGGCATTGCCGCAGGTCACTTTCACACTCAAAGATCACAAATCCTTCTAGTACCTCCTACTTCTTGATAAATCACAGAATTCCACCATACCCGAAAATGTGTCACTGGTACGCCCACCACTATACCTGCAAGCACATAACTTACGCCCTCGGCAAATATTGTGAACACGGCAACCTGGTGCAGACACCTTGCAAGCAGAAGGATATCTGGCAGACAATTCGGATGGGCGAGAAATGTGAGGAATGCGCTGTACCGGAAAGGGGAGGGTCTCATGCCGATGGGGAGGAACACGGAAGCGCGGTCCAGCATAGGCCAAAGACGACGAAGATTTTGAAAGGGAAGGCGAGGAGGTGAACTGGCTGGCTAAGCAGAGTTGCTGTCAGGGCCTAATGGTACGTGAAAGAGTTTAGAAGCGAGTATGACGTCTCTAACTGGATGACTAGTAAATTTATAAGTCTCCTTTGATCTTGAAGAGATCTTAAGGTGGAACAGTCTTGAAGTTCTATACGAAGCAGTCACCAGAATCTTTGAAATTTCTCTTCTCTGACCTTGACCAAATTCACGTTTGCCTTTCACCCGTTGGTCGTCTCAAGTGGCATTTAGCGCATGAACAATGCGAGCTGGAGCTCGTATTTCTGGTGTCCAAGCAGAGGTTGGTAATACACATAATAGTCAGCTGCCTTTGAAAGTGATCGATCTGCAGCATCATATGGCCTTATACCGCAGGTCGTTCTTGATAGCTCCTCAGCCGAAGTCAGAGCACATTTTCAAAGCAATGAGCGTTTGATACACTAATCTAAACCTTTCACCTAAGTCTAATGCACCACAGAGAGTGATAGGTATCCTAATATTATCTCATCATTTACGAGGAGTTCGAGTTGTCCGCACACGAAAAGGCGCTCCCTACACATCACGTGTCAGCTGCTTCTATTACACGCTTGCACGAATTCACTTACCGATGGTTCCCTCAGCATAAGCATCAATGATCAATTGAACAGTCGCATATGTCCCGGCAACCGTCATGTATGTTCCTATTAAAGCTATAAAGCAGTGGAAATAGAATGCCCCCTGCTTCCAGAAGCTTCCCTTCCGCCAATTACGGAAGTCATAAAGCCAGAAGCATGCAGGCAAGAGGAGTGATAGTGGCGCAAAACATATAGATCCAGTGAGTGCAAGTAGGTAGTTGAAGATAGGGATAGCTTCGGCGAGGATAAATGCGAGGGTCGCCATGCCGAAAGTACAGCTCCTACATCAGACTTCATTAGCAATTAGGTCGTCTCCAAATAGCAAAGGACACTGACAGCCAGGTCCCCCAATGGACCACAGAATTAATCTGCAGATGCTTCGAATTCCTTAAGATCCTTACAAATAGATACTTGGCCGCGACATGCAAGTATATCACCGCACTAGCAATCAACCCCACTAGTCCAATCCCATATGCCACCATCTTCACCGTCTGACCAGCGCTTCCGAGAGAAGGACTAGCGACCCATTGTCCACACCATTTATAAACTACAAGGCTAAAGCTCAGATAGGCACCGTTCACGATAGACATGCAAACGAAGACTGCCTTGCGGTAGTCGCGCGGATTTCTCATCTCAGCGATGACAGGAATGAATGCCGAGGAACCGGCGCTGGAGATGAATATGGTGGCACTGGCCGTCATTCCTGCTATAAATGTAGGGTGGGCGATTAGGTGGTATCCCAGATCGAAAGGCCCAGTCTGTGGTGCTGCTGCTGGTCTGTCTCGCATCGTGACTGCGATACTGTTCAGATAAAGAGGTCAATCATCTTTCCGAGTGCGGAATAACGGCTCAACTTACACGACAATCAGGACGGCGGTAAATATCGATACAAAGCCAGCCCAGGTCAGCCATCCTATGGCGTGAAACTTCCGCATACTAGCTCCAATAGCGATTGCTACTGTTGCGATTACGCTCCACCACACCGTGCACGCTGCATGGTGGGACAAAGCGTTGATGCCAATTGAGACGCCAAGAATTCCTGAACCGGTGCATAGAATATAGCTATATGCTATATCAGCTAAAAGTATAACACTTGACGTAAAGGAAAGAGCTGACGCAATGATGAACAAGCCTCCGACGAGTTCTCTTAGCCATCTGCCACCAATTATGAAACACATGTCTGCTATTGTGTGACATCCTGGATGGCGGGTTCTAAAATCACCTTGAATCAAAGCTGTGTCTAAATGAGAAGCTGTTAGCGTGGAGAATAGTTGAATTGACGGAGAAAAGGTCACATGTGTTTAGAGCCCCCCATCCAACGACACTCAAAGCTCCACCAATCGCACCTACATCTGTCAGTATATCCAGATTAAATGGTGTTCCTCCGCTTTCTTACCAAGCGTATACATGGCGGATGGGATACTGAGTACTCCAATTGCGAATTGGACTACATAAAGAGCATCAGTCTGGGTATTATGGTTATACACTAGATGATACTGCGGATTGAACGTGCCTTTCAAGAAGATGATGGAAGCTCGGGCCCATCCGACCGTCCTGAAGTCAACTCCATCTTTCGTCTTCTTGAATATTTCGCCGTCATCAGAAGAACTAAAGATATCTGTGTGACCAGGTTCTGCCTCAGGAGTTGAGTTTGTGACGACTTTCTTCTCGTCAATGGTGTCGTGGGCAAACATGATTGACCAAATCTAGGACGATGACCTGAGCTCAATGAAGGATTGATGAATGCATTTCTATCAAGTAGATTTTCACGGGCCTACGGCAAGGCACGGTTCTTGCATTCAAGTTGCTATCACGCAAGGTGTCTTATCTCCTCAGTATGAAATATTGCAGCTGTGATACACGACTGCCCACCTTTGCTTATCATCATACAGATTCTAGAGATGATAGAGCGATTCTAGGCTCGCAAATCTCATCCCCTGGATCTTAGAGATGTTCCTGCCGCGGGCACATGCTTTGACCCACTTTCGATGTTAGGGAGCTCCGAGATTGAGACACGGTAGATGGAGCATTAAGATAAGTAGAGGCATTCGAGTCCAACTCTCCGTTGATGTTCCCTTAACGGTTCTTAGAAATGGGCGAGATAAACAGGTGCTATAGTAAGATGCAAGTGTGACTCAATGCCGACATATAGAGTTTGACCGGACGGGTGAACCCCCAAACTATATTGTGACTTCCTTAATGTAATCTCCATACACTTGAATATACCAAACCGCTTGTCTGCGATGGATCATCTTGATCGACAAGTGTTTGCAGGAGTGCGCCTTAAAAATCGCAAGTGTCCAGAGCTTGATGTGGTTGATGGTTTCGGAAGTCCGACGCTTTCATCTCATCTGATAAATCATTCCCCCATCCTTATCCAAGTTACCTTGCTTTGGGAACGGGGTTCCACTATGAATTTAACGTTTGACCGGATCTCATGGCACATTGTTAGTATCTAGGCAACATAACCTAGCCATCGGTTCTCAACTTTCTCATAGCCTTGATTATCTTATTTCTGAGGCGCACTAATCCCGATGTGTACCAAATCGCGACTTGTGAAACAATTAGACTGGATCGACAACGTGATTCTGAGTTGCTAGAGCATAACGACGGAGTAGAAACTCAGCTTAAGACAAAGAATGTGGAATATCCTACAAGAAAATTAGCTACCAAGCCCTGGCCCAGACCCTGGCCACTTTGGAGAATATCTACTTCGATTCAACCAACTTCCTCCTGCAGCAGAAGCGGATGCAGAATGGAGTTGTCAATACCTACTCTCAATGGCTGTGATACATCTGAACGATAGGTCAAGCCAAGCGCGGCTGACTCTCGTCCAGCTATCGCCTTGATCAGTCTGAAGTGCGATTTACATGTCGTTTCTGAGTTACATAGAGACCCCAGCAAGAATTCTCTCGTCTGAGATTTCTTTTGAAGTACACGAGCTGTTGTTCCATGAATTGTAGTTTGGGGGGTAGTATAGCGAAGTGACGCCTGCCACTAGCTCCTATTACCATTCCTTCTTTCCGCATCCAAGCAATCAGAAGACCTTTGCAGATAACGTGATTCTACAGAGTTCAAGTACAAATTTCAAGGCAGCCGGATCGCTTTGGTTGTGATGTGAAAGTCGACCGTCGTCATATTGTCCAGCCCCGCGGAGTGAGAAGACTAATTACCACGGTATGGCTCGGATTGCTATTCCGCTTCGATTTGCGGTTTTGCTCGCTTGCTTTGCTTTGGTGATACTATAGGCGGCGGGACAGCTTCCAGGAGATCTGAAGAATATTCCAATCGAAAATAGTCTCGAATTTAATCAGTACACTTATACACTTCCAATCTGGTTTTATGGTCAACAACCTGTACAAATTGGTCATAGAAGCTAGTTGTTTATTCTAATAATTTTTAGGAAATTCCAAAACGAATAATACGCGAAAAGAAATAAATTTGATAATAACAATATTAAAATTATAATATCGTTTATAATTTATTATGCGAGAATAATAAGATTTAATACTTTCGATTCTGATTTAAATTCATCATTTATTCGTTTATTAAGTAATTAAGTATGGAATTTCAAATTTGGCAGGGGATATTTATTTGCGGGAGATATTTACTTGTACCGATCTATAGCGAATAGAATGAGAGATTCGAGGAACTGATTACCAAGTAATAAAAAGATCCTACTAATTATATTTTCGGTAAACGTCCTTACGGGCCTCCACTGTGAGTATACATGTAGACTTTTGGCGAAGCAAGTCCGAGAGCAATATTCAACAAACCATTTATAATATTGGATATCACTAGCTTGTCTATATGGATCAGAATCTCGTCGCCAAAACCCGGACGAGATTTCTTTTCGCCGAACCATTTCCTGAACTCAAAACGCCTATGGCAAATGACTCTAGAATGCACTAAGTGTTCCTCGTTCAGTAGTTCGCAAACAACGAACGCCACATGAAACACGGGCGTACGATAACATAGCAAGATCCATCGTTTCCATATACAAAAAAATCGTTTGCTCCCAAGAGCTCCCGAACGAGATCCAGGAAAGTGATACAAGAGAAGGGAAAAACTGTTACATCCTACATTACTCGTTGATAAGAGAAACCTGCAAAATCAGCGAGAGAAGCGCGTGAATTAGACACCATTTGCATCACCATCTGCAAGATCGTTGGCCTCCTCGATTGGGTAATCGAGTTTTTCCTGCTGTGCGATAGCCTGGGCGGAAACAATTTCTGCCAGCCGTTTAAGACGAGGAGTTTGTAACCCTAAAAATATCTATCAGTAATCAAATACAGCAAATCGACGAGGGAACTTACAAGACGGCGTATATGTCTCTAATGCTGTGATGACACGAGGCTCGGCAATTTCATAAGGACCACTGTCATCCATATCTACAGCAGTGAGAAGTAGAACATCACTCTTTTCCGTGACTCTAGAAGCGACAGCTTTCATGATTTCACCATTAATAGGCTGCTCGTAATCAGCTACAAGGTACTGATTGAGTAATTTCTGAATCTGGTTCGGTGACAACCTATATCTCTGTCAGCATCTAATCGACATCCGAAATATAGAAAGAACCCACATCCAACAGATATCCTGGATAATTTCGATGTCATTGAGTGTAGCTTTCTTCAGTTGGAGCAACTTAGTTGCTTGCTTAGCAAAAGTCAGTATTAAGTCTCACGTGGCGTCTCAGAACAAAAAACTTACCATAAGATGCTCGAGCTGCAGAGTACCTTCTGGCATGTCGTGGCTCTTACACCACTCTTCGATACGAGTAATGTTGTAATTGATTTGAAGCCCACGTTTCCAGGAGAGGAAGTTGCGGCGCATCAGGAGATCGTTGAAAGCGGTCACTCCTACTAACCTGAGCAACTCTGTCACAGTCTGGGTGATGATAGAATCCTCAAGGTAGTATGCCTTCATAGCCTTGAAGACATTATTCAGCAAGCTGAGGAGGTTGTCCATGCTGAAAGCGGGAGCTGAGTTGCTCTGTAGCAGCTTGCCCAAGAAGCGGTTGCTCTCATTAGTGACAAAGCCGGGCAGAGACTGGGACTCGATGATGGCTGGAATGATCATCTTTTGAAGCTTTTTCTTGAGAACCTTCATCCAAGTGTGGTAGATGTTGAATTCTAGACTTTCAAGATCGTGCTTTACGATCTCAAGCAGACGGTCATATTCGTAATTATCCGTCTTCTGTGCCTCGTACCAATCTTCAGCAAGGAATACAAACGACAGCATCTCGTGTACATTAGAGAGCCAGAAAGCTCCCGGATTGATAGCTTCTTCGCCATCGTGCTGCATGACTTCCTGTTGTATGGACTGCATCACATTTGCCAAGAATCTTTCTGATTCCTTAACGAAACCGTTGTTCCACATCTCAGATGTGACGAGATTGATCAAATAGGATGGGAATAGCACCTCTTTGTCAGTAGGAGGAGGCGTACTTGAAGGAGCCGGGATCTTGAGGTTTCTGATAAGACCCATTGTGACTTCATCATTCAGACCATCTTCATCGGCAAGAAGATTCTCGAGTTCAAACTCAACATTGTCAACACCCGGAATGAAAGTTGATCCTGGAAGAGCCTGGCGGTGAGAATTGCTCCCCGTGACAGCCATTGACACGGGACGAGGGTTGTAGGCAGCGCTGAAACGATCAATCTCACGTGGCTCGGCACCTGCACTGCGTCTCTTTGGTCTCTTTGACGAGACCAGGTTGATAAGACCATTGGCTGGTTGTTGGACAGCAGCTCCGTTCGGGAGCTCTCCATTTGTGGGCATAATGGGTCCTACTCGCTTTGCTATCTCGAGCTGGTCTTGCAAGTCAGCTAGCTGCTGTCGAAGAGTTAATTTCTCGGCCTCATGCGCCGTGTTTTCCTTCTTGGTAACTTCGAGTTGTGAATTTGAGTGTCTTAGGCTCTCCCGCAGCTCTTTCTCTTCTTCCTGTAAACGTTTGATGTTAAGCGCAGATTCGTCGAAGCTTTGCTGCACCTTCTTCATTTCCTCTTCCATCGCGGACAGGCGCGCAGCCGTGATGCCAGCCTGATTTGCCTCGCCTTGCAACTCCTTTGATCGAGTCTCTAAAGCATTGTGCCTGTTCTTCCAAGACTTGATCTGGTTCTCATAGTTTTCGACTTGGCTTTGCAATGACTTGTTCTCTCTCTTCATGGACCCTAGAGACTGAGTCAACTCAACGACTTTGTTTTCTAGCTTGTAGGATATCTGCTTGAGGTCGCGGGCTTCCTCTCGAATCGTCTTGTATCCCCGTCTAGCTTGCTTGCCTCTCCACAAGCTTTGGATGATGACGACCTTTCGTCTATACAATCTCCAGCTCTTCATCTGGCGTCTCGATCTCCAGCTTCGCTGAATAAGAACAGCAGCGTTTCCAAGGCGAGTGTCCATGATTTCCCTTCTGCGTAAGAAACCTTTGGCAGCAGCCTGTGCCTGAATAACATTATTACGGATAGCTGTAAAACTCTTCCGTTGTTTTTGCCCGCGCCACACTCTTTGGATTGTGGTTGCTGCCTTGATCCTTCTAGCCTCTTGAGCATGCTTTCTAGCGAGATGGGCCCTGGTAACCGATTGAAAAAGCAGAATGGCGTTCCGTGCCTCAAGATACTTCCGGCGATAATATTTCGCCTTGAGATTTTTCTGGATCATGATAGCACAGTCATTGAGCCGGTTAGTCCGCAGATTTTCTAAGAATGCTAACATCCCAGCACGGAAGAAGATTTTAGTCAATCCGAGTTGATACTTGTCCACGCCTTGGCCAGTGCTGCTACCGAGGGCTTTTACCAGAATGTTGTTGGCCATCTCGCGGATTTCCGACGTCCATAATGACGAAGGGACCAGCATGTAGTACCGTAGCGCAAATTCTTCGTAAGTCCACCTCGTGGGATAACCGGCACAACTGATTCTAACAGTCTCGAGTACGCCACAAGCTCGCAGCTGACTCAAGACCATAGGCCCCTCAAAAACCCATGCCTCTTTGCTTTCGTTAGGCTTGATGCATCTGATGTAATGGACATCAGTGCTGTTGATGGTATGCATGAGCTCAATGAGCGATGATTTGAAGATTCCACCCAGAGTTGGTTTCCGATTCACAGCAACTCCAATTCTACGACCTGCGGCGGGTTTCACAGCAGCCGAGGAGGCCGCAGCAGTGTCTTTCTCGCGGACTGCAGATGCCGCATCTAGGACTTGGCCTAAGAATTTGTTTGACGAAGCTCTCAAAACGGCCATGTGCTCATCAGGGACCGTATCTCGATTCTTGTCAATAAATCCATCCGATTCATAAGTCACGTCGATAGCGTAGTGACAAACGGTGAAGGCGGATTTCCCGAAACGGGGTTTCTTGTAGAACCTGTTCTTGTCGGCTGCATAATTGTGATGCAATTTCGTCACGAACTGTTCGTCGGAACCCATAGGAAGTCTAGATTCTTCATCGAGGAGAGACAAGATGCCGAGTTTTCCCTCAATCAGATCTATGCAAGGCTGATTATCAGAGAAATCGATGAACTCCCAAACGATCTGTTCCTTCATGTACTCCTCTTGCTCCAATTTGAATACGTGGGCGTTGAACTCTTGTTGGAGCTTCTCATTTGCGTAGTTGATGCAGAACTGCTCAAAAGAGTTCTTCGCAAAGTGCTCAAAGCCGTAGATATCCAGGACTCCAATGAAAGATGCCACACGAGAAAGAACTTCTTCTGTAGCCAACGCTCTGTTGATATTTTCTACCAACCAGTCAAAGAGACTTGAATAGACGAATTTTGCCACGGAGTCCCTGACTACAATTGCTTGTTGTTGAGTCAGATTCGACGTGATCTTCTCACCCCTGGTAATCAGTTGCTTCTTCACAGTCCATTTCGCAAACTCGACTGGGTCCACACCAAGAATCGCCGTGGCCTTCTCCAGATTGGGCTCCGTGGACGTCAAAACTGAATCAGTTCTCGAAGCTGTAATTTTGACATTGCCAAGATGTAGGAGCGCTGCGAGAAGCTTAAAAATTTCGCCCTGCTGATGATCAACAACCCCAATGGTTGATAACGACTTCTTCAGAGCTTCAAACTCCGCCTTGTCGTCAACGCCATCGATTTTGGGTGAGCTACCCTGGTTGAGGTAGTCGAATTGCTCTACCGGTAAGAGGCCAAGCGCTTGACGCTCACTCTCTGACGCTCCGGCAACTAGTTGGTAGAAAATGTGGTAGTTTCGCTCTTTCAACGGTTGAAAAACAAGCCTTGAACGCTCTAGCAGATATGTCCTGATCTTAGCTCCAATGATATTCGTGTTTTGGTCGAACATAATTTCGATATATTTCCCGAATCTGGAGGAATTGTCATTTCGCGTCGTCTTTGCGTTCCCAAATGCCTCCATGATAGGATTTGTTGCAAGAATTTGCTCTTCTGTCTCACTCATTGCCTCTACTCCACGCTTCGTTCTTGTACCCAGCTGGTCTGGGGACTCCCGTGTCGCAAAATACCGCATGATATACTTGGCGCTGACGGTTTTCCCAGCTCCGGACTCTCCTGACACGACGATTGTCTGGTTCTTTTGACTCCGCAGCATATCGCTGTTATATATTAGAATGTGCTGGCATGATCCTGCAACTCACTTACGCGAATGCTTCTTCTGCAATAGCAAAGAGGTGGGGGGCCTGCGTTGCCCTCTGCTTTCCTGCATAGACCTGCACCATACCCGGAACATATAATGAATCTACTCTGGCGAATGGGTTGGTAGCGATGAGGACAATGCCACTGTAGGTGTAGATTTCTTTCTGGGAGTATCGTAGCTTTATAGCCTGAAGAACTATAGTTCTCTGTTGGTAAGCTGCTTCGGACAACTTCTTTTGAGCTTTAGCACATACCGGCAGGCTCATTGAGATGAGACAAATTGGTCAAGTCATCACTGGCCTCAAGCATGGTCGGGTTCATTAAAGGCGGCAGATTCGAATTGTCGTCGGATGCTAGGGCTACCAGGGTAGTTTCTATTTTCTTCGTCTACAGACGAACGGAAGATCAGTCTCGCTTTTCCGCCGCGAAGGAACTTTGGGCACAAACCTCTCCATTTGCAAGACTGAAAACGAGGGTCACCTTGTCGCCATCCACGGACTTGTTCGTGACCTCCGATGCCACCCATCCCTCTGTGGCATCTGGCTGCCAGGCCTTGGTACCAACATCATACTGGTGCGCCATCGCGGCGGTTGTAATACGTCAATGCAGCCCTCCGGACGACGCGCTTCGCAGATGAATCGAGCTGGATGGGGGAGCTGCGTGTGTTCGCCCTGCATTAACAAGAGATGCTAGATGGATGGGGAGCAAAGAGTCTTGAGAACGGAGCACAGAGCAATGAGGAGTCAAGAGCCGGTATGACAGGCTCGTGATCGTCGGGAGTCGTGAAGAGTAGAAGTCATTAAGGTAATGCCGATGGCTGATCTTGATGCAGATGTTGATGCTGCTGAGGCGGATGTTGGGTCTTCAGGAGCAAGTGCAAGGTACGGATTTCTTGGACAGGGATTATAAAAGTAGTGCGCGGAAACGCCCCCTATTTTTTGCCGTAGTAGGTGAGTATAGGGACTTTTTATACGCTATTTTACTGCAACCCCGTAGCGGGTAAGCCTTGCCGCCGCTGCACAACACGACGCCAATATTATCACCGTACACACGCTTCAGATATTGTACACGCCGGCCTTTTCACGCGCATAAGTATGACATATATAGCAGGCCAGTGTAGGCTTGCTACATTCTGCGCGACACGGCTTTGGCTGAACTGTCCCATTCGGTGTGCGTCAAGTGTTTGCAAATCGGCTCTAGCAAAGCACATGAATTAAGACGCTGCTGGAACATTACGTCCATGCGGCTCCAACTTTTGAAGAGAAGGTGGGTGACCAGGCATGCCAGAGAACAAACGGACACAGAGAGATCTCGGAGTAATGTTCTGTTCGCTCAGCAGCTCGCGGGAAGAGCGGTCCACGCCCTCCTCCAGTTCTTCGATGTTGCTTTTGTGGAGAATGCTCCCAAAGTCTGCTACCATTTCCTCAAGTCACTCGCATCCGTGGCTCTGTTGATGCCTTGCCATGACAAATGAGCAATACATGGGCGACGAACTCTCAATTCTTGTGGATTTCGGATTGGCTCCGGCAGATAGCTAGCAGCATAGACAGTCCGCATTCTAGCTTAATATATCACAAAAACTTCACGAGCGCCTCTTACCCTGGGTAGCAATGGTGGCCTCGCCAGTCAGAACAACAACTCTTTGAAAATACCTTGTTCTGATATTCTTTCTTCCCTTTTATATAACCTCCAAATCATGACCTGTCTGTACTTTTTGTTGAAGGGATACGACAGTCCCATAACGCCACTCCGACCCCTGTTGAATGCACCAACTATGCGTGTACGAATATCCTAGACATAGCATGGACTTCTCAAATGAAGATGCTGCAAAAATTTGATTAGTAAAGGACCCGGGTCAAGATTCGGGCTGCGATTGTATCAGTTCTTATCCAACATAATCCTGTACATTGCTTACAGCTCAAATTTTCGAGGCTGTCAGAGATTTCCTTGATCTCACTGGCTCGCACGTCGCTGATATCAGCCATCAGGTAAGCAACGTCGCCTTTATTATCGGTAATCTGCTTGTCGACGTTGTGATCGCCAAGAATCTCGTTTACTGGTCGATGTCAATAGTTTTCGGGAAGCGGTCACTTAGATACACACCTTTTCTCAACACACCGGGCACGTTGTGATGAATATAGATGACCTAAATTGTCACTAATGTCACCAGAGAAGAAGAAGTCGGATTGGCTCACTCTGGCATGATTAGGCTCGTCCATCGTAAGAGAGCGCAAATTGACCTCGGGAAGATTAACAGCCCCTAGAGTCACACCTTGATTCACATATCTGACCAAAGCTTCTCCGACTAGATGATCTGTCAGTAACCATTAATTCATCCAGTAGGACGACCTCCCTTCAACCCCAATTGCCCTCTGCGCTTCTTCCGTACTACCTCCTATATGCGGAGTGAGAATTATGTTCTTCAAACTTCGAAGATCCTCTCCCCAAGAATTTAGATTATTGGTAAAGTAATCGCCGTTTCCGCCTGGTTCGTTAGGATAGACGTCAAGAGCTGCACCTGCTATCTTCCCGCTGCGTGAGGCATTGATTAGAGCAGGTATGTCGACCACTGTACCACGGCTGGCGTTGATCAAGTAGCTTCCCTCTTTCATCTGCTCAAATTGCGGCGCAGAGATCATGTCCTTCGTCTCAGGTAACTCAGGAACATGGCAAGTAATAAAGTCGGCCTTGTTGAGAAGTTCATCGAGGGTTGCGACTTGTCTGGCAGTTCCCAGCGCCATCAAATTCACGACGTCGTAATAAATTACTGACATGCCCATCGCCTCAGCAAGGACAGACAATTGAGATCCAATATGCCCATATCCAATTATACCTACTCATTATCAGCGAACCTCTCCCACACCTCAAACGAGAGACAGACCAAGTGTCTTGCCGCGGATTTCCCAACACTTTGCGCTGACTTTATTCCAGGTCCCGTTGTGCAATTCATTCGAACGATCACCCAATTGTCGAGCAAGCACGATAATTTCAGCAATGATGAGCTCTGCTACACTCCGCGAGTTCGCAAATGGGCTGTTGAACACAGCGATACCATGCCTCGCTGCATAGTCGAGGTCGACTTGATTTGTTCCGATGCAGAAACATCCAACAACGATGAGATTCTTTGCTTCACGGAGTACTCTCGCATTTAGCTTGGTCTTTGATCTTATTCCGATGACGTGGACGTCACTACGGATAAATGTTAGTTAATCATTATTACAGAGTGGGCGAAAGCGGAATAGGAGTCACCGAATCTTCTCAATCAATTGCTCTTCGGGGAGTGAAATTTTAAGCGCCTCAACTTTTCCAATTAGCATAGTGTTTATTTCCTGACAGGGAAAGGGATTGCCAGGGTTCAAGTTGCCAAATAAGCCGGAAGGAGTAGGGACGTGTTGTACCTTGATAACCCTGCTCAGTCAAGATATCTTTACCACTCTGATTCACATTTTCCAAAAGGAGGATCTTGATGTCTTGAGTATCAAACGGCTTTAGCGGTTTTGTAGCGGCAGTCGTGACTCTGGTGAGGTGCGGGGATCCAAAGCTTGTTGTCGGGCTATTAAGTGTAACTATCGGCGTTGGAGATGAAGCGACCATGCTGTGAGAAACTGCTCTGTCCAACTTATCCAAAGAAGGGCTCATAATATCCCGGGAGGGCGTGGCCATGATTGATTGAAAGCAGATCAAGATGAGTGGAAAAATTTAATGAGTCAAATGAGTCTTTCCCCGCCCCTCCCCCTCCCCCCACCACAGATATGGAAAAAAATTCATATGGCGTCAGTCAGCCTTGCCACCTTGACCTCAGCCTCGCCTAAAAAAGAAAGTGGGTGCAGACAAAATCCCGCTTACCAGTTATGAATCATGCGTCAGTAGAGTTGACATCTCCTGTCTATCAGTATAAAGTCGACATTCACACTGTCAAATTATCTTGCAGTCATGTGGTAAATCTGTTTGCTTGACATCTACGGAGAACGCCTGTACGATATTTGCATGTATAGACTTGATGCAGTATAAAGCAGAAAGCAGAGCATGGCTTTAGGAAGCAGATTAGTCTAAAACTAAGGAGGAAACAAGGTCATCAGACGCGTGGAAACTCCTAAAGGCATTGCCACAATCCTCTTCAGTCAATAACCGTCCAGCACAGCGGGACGTGGGCTGGCGTTTTCTCACGACATAGAAAAGCAGCGAGTAATCACGAAACCGGCAATGTTGTAACGATCCGCCTAACTCTGCTTGCATTCGGCGGCCTCCTGCTTCGGCTTCGCGGCATCATCCTAGTGTTATCAGTATAGATGCAAGAGAAGTGTTTGTCGCTCCTTACATCGTCATCAGACTCATCCTCCTCATCATGATCCTCGCTCTCATCATCCTCATCGTCATCCTCGTCCTCAAAATCACCTTCCTCCATGTCTTCGTCGAGTTCTTCAAATTGGAGCGCTTCACCAGTGAACCAATCAACTGCACGGGGGATCAGCTTTTCCTTGATGTCTTCACCTAATTGGTAGTCAAGTTCAAGACGCTCCTCAATATCGCTTGCAGCATCATCGTCATCGTCGTCAGTCGGTGCTTTTGGGGGGGAGAAAAAGTTGAAGAACGACTCCGTTGGAACCGTCTTCTTAACTACCCGAGTCTGCTTTGTATCTGTACCAATTGTTAGCTGCCTGTAAGAATACGCATTGCGGGATTGTACTTACTCTTATTTCGCTGCTTTTTACTCTCAACTCTGACTGTTAGATCCTTGCCGGCCTTCCAGTCAATCTTGTCGCCTTCTGCGTGGTCGTAGATGAAATCTCCTCCGTAGCCACTCTCATTTTGGTAGAAGTAAGTCTTGGTGATACTTTCATTGGAGAAAAATTCATTTTCGGCGAACTGGAAGATCAAACGGAAGCCGGGCTTGTCGAGATATTCCATCTGAACATCGACCAAGTCCTTAAGTGCAGCTTCATCTCTGTCCGTAATCATCTCGGCGAGAGACACCTGATTTTTCATAGCAGAAAGCCAGAACTCGGGAATACCTTTCACATTCTCTGCAGCCTCCTTGGGTTTCGAGCTGGGCTCAGCTTCGTTCTGCTCATCTTCTTCTTCGCCAGCCTTGATCTCTTCTGGTGAAGGCTCGGTCTTACCATTGACGATCTGGGCTCGTTTTTGGTACAAGGGAGTAAATTTTGCAAAGTATTTCTTTTCCAACTCTAGCACCTCTTCCTGAAATTCAGCCTCGAGCTTGGAGTGTTCCTTTTGAACGCCCTTGAGGCCAGCAACGCGACGACGGACCGGCGCGGGAAGTGATTCGACATATCCTGATGATCGACCAACAAGCGAGCCAAGCTTGCCCTGAATCATCTGAACAAGCTTTGGGTTCTGCGCAAATATGGACGCGGCAGCAGCACGATCAAGTTCTTCTGTATGAACATTAGAAGTTAGGAACAAGGCAAATCTCGGTGAGGGGCAAGAAGGAAGCGCACCTTCTTTGATGGTACCCACGCCGGGCTGTTGGGCATGAGAAGAGATAGGAGCATTGTTGGCGGGGGTGTTTTGGGGAGTACTGTTCGGCACGGTCAACATGAAGACTCTGTGTGGTTGTAGGAGGGCCTAAGACTGACGGAGCTGTCTGGGTCTGTTTCTTTGGTATTTCAGACATGGCGAGGGCTGCGGATAGGGGAACAGAACGTTCTCGTATGGAGGACACAGGCAGATTGAACTGATCGTCGACGCCCTCAGGAGGAACGCAGGAGTGCAGGAATGCAGGAATGCAGGCAACTTGAGGTTTTCGTTCGCGTCAAGATACGAAGACGAAAAGTTCTAAAAGTGTTGAATTGCAATACTTAGGGTCAGAGGCACTAGTGGTGTAGTCTGCGGAAAGCGGCGTAATTTTGCCGAGACTTGGTGGGCTGCGCTGCGCTCTGATCTTACTGCAACCCAGTATAGCGAAGCATATAGTAACCTACATATCTACATTCGCATAGTCTCCAGCTCCCATGACCACGGCACCAGCAATTTCATCTATGTCCAGGTAGACAATTCCTGCAGGCTCTACAGGCTGCCTGAACAGATTCATCCTGCTATGTGCAATACAAGCCCTGCGTTATGATTGCTTCTATATCAACCACCTTCTAGAATCCAAGTTGAGGCCGACCCCAGTCAGGAAGGATGGACAACACTGATGGGGTCCCAATCAATCATGGGCAGGCCAATGGTCGCTCCAGCCTGGAGCATTCCCGCCATGGCCCATTGTACAGGAGAGACTCGACATTGTCGACCTCAAGTTTTCTTGACGAGGTTGAAATGGCACAGGATGAGATGTTCTCCGGCCCCATGGGAGAATCCGTCCCAACAAGGTAGGGTCCTTTTCACCTGAGAATGCTAGAGCTCCAATGGCTCATTGAGATTGGCATGTAGTGTTTCATCCTTTGCCCATCGCCGCAGTAGAGCAGACTCGAGGGCAAGTTTTACCTATTACCAGGAGGACGAGGAACTGGACATCCGCAGGAGGTCTCGAGATGATAGTGCAGTTTTGGATGATGGATCAGATCTGGACTTTGAGGAGGACCTTTCGATCGACCTTGAAGCTGGCGAGCTTGCGGAAGTAAGGAGGACTTCTTCTGGGTATTCGAGGGCGTCTGTGCATGATCGCTTGCTGCGAAGTGATAGCACAAAGACAGACGGGAGCAATTTTGCGATTGGACAACGCGCTAGCCAGAAGATATATATTGCTACCGAAGATATGACCATCGTGGTTGCGGGCTTCCAGACGTCAACTCTGGGACTCGCTGTGTACACAATGATATGTGTCCTTACGCTTGGTATTGGCTATATGATCCTTCGCTGGCTACCTAGATGGCAAGTGCGAATGATTGGCTTGCCGACTTCCCTAGCAAATTGTAGTTGGGTCGTAATTGAGGTCAGTGGTCAAGCAAGTCGTGTCTCATGTGCGGAGAGCTCAATATTGCTCCCATTTTGGACTCTCACTTATCCATTTTTTGAGTCTCGCTGATTTGAATAGAATCAATGGGGAGAATTCGCTGTCCATGATATTATGTCAACAGATTATGGACGGTCATTGTCAACTGTCTTCGGTCTGCCCCAAAAGAAGTATAACATCTCCTATGATGAGGACGACGATCCGATTCTAGAAGACCTCCGCGTGCTTGACTATCGATATATGCGATTTTCGTATAATCCTTTGAAGGACAACTTTATCCTCACTAATAGTTGGAAGGACCCGGCTTGGACTGATGTGAGATCTATTCGTGCTGGTATAAGTGGAGATGAGAAGGACAATCGTGAACAGATTTTTGGCAAGAATGTCATCGATGTCAAGCAGAAGTCAATTTCTCAGCTACTTGTCGACGAGGTCTGATCTTGGGTTCTAAACAATTTTCTTTACTGACAGCATCAGGCATTCCATCCTTTTTATGTATTTCAAATTGCCAGTCTCATTCTCTGGTCCCTCGATCAGTACTACTACTATGCAGCTTGTATCTTTGTGATATCAGTTGTTAGTATTACCACAACTCTCATCGAGACGCGTGCCGTGAGTGTATTCATCCTTGCTCATCTGGATGCCGTGAATTAATGTCGTGGGAACAGACAATGCAACGATTAAGGCAGATATCGAGGTTTGAATGCGACGTTCGAGTGCTTCGCAACTCCTTCTGTAAGCGTTGAGAAACCTGACTCTACCCAGCTTCTAATCGTCACCATAGGGCGTTACATTCCCTCAGGTGAACTGGTGCCGGGTGACATATATGAAGTCACAGATCCTGCTCTAACCCAATTCCCATGCGACAGTCTGCTTCTAGCTGGTGACTGCATCGTAAATGAAAGCATGCTTACCGGTACGCACCATGCCACAGCAATTGTCTTACATTCTGACCACTCCAGGCGAGTCCGTCCCAGTGTCGAAGGCGCCAGCTAGTGACGACTCTCTGCAACTCCTCGATTTGGCAGCTTCCTCTATTGCTCCCGAGCTTGCACGGCACTTTCTGTTCTGTGGCACAAAGATAATACGCGCGAGACGCCCACAAGATGACAAGGATGACGAGGCAGTCGGCCTGGCCATGGCCGTAAGAACTGGCTTCAACACTACAAAAGGTGCATTAGTTCGGTCGATGCTATTTCCCAAACCTTCAGGTTTCAAGTTCTATAGAGACTCGTTCCGCTACATATCGGTCATGGGGGGAATCGCAATGATTGGGTTTGTGGCTTCTTTTATTAACTTCGTAAGGTTGAAGCTAGCATGGCATTTGATCATCGTCCGGGCATTGGATTTGATCACAATAGTTGTGCCACCAGCTCTGCCGGCTACCCTAACAATCGGGACAAATTTTGCTCTCTCCCGTCTTAAGAAGAAACAGATATTCTGCATAAGCCCTCAACGTGTCAATGTGGGTGGCAAGTTGGACATTGTCTGTTTCGATAAGACCGGGACGTTGACCGAGGATGGATTGGATGTCCTCGGTGTACGGATTGCGCTTCACGCCTCAAATCGTTTCAGCGACACCCTTTTCACTGATGCGTTGACACTGCTTCCTAGCACAACCAATGCACGGGATCCCACCCTCGAATACGACGCTCATAAGGCTATTTTATATACAATGGCGACATGCCATTCTCTAAGAGTTGTTGATGATGGACTCGTTGGCGATCCGCTCGACGTGAAGATGTTTAACTTCACAGGCTGGTCTTTCGAGGAAGGAGCGCAGAAAGTTGGTGATGCTGAGGATGAAGAACATGGGGGGCTGTCGCCCTCTATTGCAAGACCTCCAGCTGGGATGGAATATTCCTTATACGATAACAACCCACAACCTGTGAAAAATGTAAGTCTGCTATCTGAAATTTAGTACGCCGTTCTAATGTTCCACCAGACCGCAATTGAGCTTGGGGTCTTCAAGGCTTTTGAATTCGTATCTCAACTTCGCAGGGCAAGCGTCATAGTACGCAAATTTGGTTCACCAGGTTGCGATGTATATGTCAAGGGCGCACCTGAGTGCATGAAAGAGATATGCAATGAGAAAAGCTGTAAGTATCTTCCGCTACAGGTTCTAGGACACAGCTTATGTTTCTCCAGTCCCAAGCGATTATGAGGAGCTTTTAGCACACTATACTCATCGCGGATTTCGTGTCATCGCCTGCGCCACCAAGCATATAAAGAAATTGAACTGGGTCAAGGTTCAGAAGATGAAGCGTGAAGAAGCAGAGTCGGGCCTGGAATTTCTTGGCTTCATAGTGTTTGAAAATAAACTCAAGTCGAGCACCGCTAAGGTGCTTGACGAACTTTCAGAGGCTAACATTAGAAAAGTGATGTGTACGGGAGATAATATCCTGACTGCTATTAGCGTAGCGAGAGAATGCAACCTCATAGATAAGACGGCGCACTGTTTTGTGCCACATTTTTCCGAGGGTAAGTAGAGTCGACCGCGTATGCGCCATGCTAACAAAACACTCACCAGGAGGACCATATGATCCGAAAGCCCGCCTTTCATGGGAGAGTATAGATAATAGTATCTTTAAGCTTGACGAGCGAAATCTCACGGTAGATCCCCAAGTCTGTAGTCACCTCCCATACTGATGCTATCAGCCTCTTCCACCGCCCACATCAAGCGACGCATCTCTTCCCTACGACATTTCCAATCTGAGACATTACTCGTTGGCTGTCAGCGGGGACGTATTCCGCTGGATTGTCGATTTTGCGCCACCAGACGTATTGCATCGCGTCAGTCATGCTCAACTATATAAACTGTCGTCACTAATCCATATGCTAGATGCTGGTCCGTGGGCAAGTTTTTGCTCGCATGTCCCCAGACGAGAAGCACGAATTGGTGGATAAACTCCAAAGCCTAGATTATTGTTGCGGATTTTGTGGTGATGGAGCCAACGACTGTGGTGCATTAAAGGCTGCTGATGTTGGCATCTCGCTTTCAGAGGCTGAGGCTTCTGTTGCTGCACCCTTTACAAGTCGAGTCTTTGACATTACTTGTGTCCCAGAAGTGATCCGGCAGGTAGTGTCGCACTCGATCAATGATTGATACTGACGGCTTCTAGGGAAGGAAGAGCTGCGTTAGTCACAAGTTTTAGCTGCTTCAAATACATGAGCCTGTATTCGGCGATCCAATTCACGTCTGTCAGCTTTCTCTATGCTTCTGCATCGAATTTGGGAGATTTTCAGGTACAACTATTGCAACTACGGAAGCTACCTTGTGCTGAGACGTTTATAGTTCCTCTTCATCGACCTTCTACTCATTCTTCCGATTGCTATTTTTAGTAAGATCTTTGTCTTCATCAGGTGTGTGGCAACTAATGTCTGCTAGTGGGTTGGACTGGGCCGTACCCGGTGCTGTCTCAAAAACGGCCAACAGCCAATCTCGTGTCAAGAAAGATCTTGACTCCCTTGCTGGGGCAAATTGCACTCTGCATTTTTATTCAAGCTGTAGGCTTCCAAAGTGTTCGGAAACAACCGTGGTATGCTATTTTAATCTTAGTTTGGTAGGCTAGCTGACTTCGACAGGTTCATCCCCCCCCACCTGGATAGAGAGAAATCTAATATCGAGAATTCCGAGAACACCACACTGTTCTTGATTTCCTGTTATGAGTATATACTTTCGGCAATTGTCTTAAGCGTTGGCCCGCCATTTCGCCTATCTATGACACGTAATTGTAGGTTCCCGTTTGATATAGTGAAATAATCTAATATTCCTAGTGCCGTTCGTCATTACTATTGTCGTCACCTTGCTTTTCTCCTCCTACATGCTCTTTGACCCCTCTGAGGCATTGGCGAAATTCATGCAACTGACAGCGATGCCCTGGTATTTTAAGTTGTTCCTCTTGACTCTCGGCCTTTTCTACATTGCAGTGGCCTGGATATTGGAGAATTATGTTCTACCACGGCTTGCTAGATATCTGGGAGTTCTCAAGACCGGCCTCACGAGAACAACGAAGAAGCGCAAGGCCTACAAAGTTACTCTTGAAGAAATGAGGGATCTGCAATGACAAAATGTCCGTAACAACTAAACTTTAAATACCCGAATGATCTGGACTCTCATCGAATGTATTGGGTGAGGCTATGATAAGGTTCAGACTAAATTAATGTTGGCTTTGGTCACAATGTGAGCTTTCACGTACATATGGTGCACCATCGTACCTCTATCTATCACAATGTCAGGTCGCTTGTGGAAGCATTTCACACTTTCAAGTACTCTGGTTGTTTAGAAAGAGAAGCGAAGGTGGCTATGAACTGATGTAGACATACTCCCCTCTCGATAAGGTCCTAGAGCCTGCTAACAATGCGCAAAGAAGATCTCTAGCAAGCGTCCGTTCCTTCAGCTTTGCGAGACGGCATTAAGATATAGCGACAAGTGAAGATTGTACGAGAAATATCCAGGAACCTCGTAAAATTCATACGAAAGTCTTCAGTATATAGGCCTGTCAGCTGCTGCCATATAACGACCAAAGCTACAGTAGCTGACCAGCTATATCATAAGCTGATATGGAGGACTTGGCTGCTTGTCTCGAACCTAGTTTCGAGACTTGTTTACTTAGTACCTAAGCTGAGGGAGACATTGGTGGAGATTCTATGTTGGAAACTCAATTAAGTGGTTGGAGCAGAAGAGGAGGACGGTGATATTGGGCCTAGGATGTATATCGAGACACTGTTCCGTAGGGCCCAGAGGAGCTGATACTCAAGGCTAGAACTATAGCTGTATCCGAAAACTTTGGATGCTGTAGAAGTAAGTCTTATCTGTCAGACGACGGCTCCTTCAGCCTCGAGAAAATCCGCCATTGATTCTCGTTTGGTTGGTGATGAGTGGGACTTTGGGAACTGGCCACTGTTACTGCTGATATAGCATATAATATTTCAGAGAAAGAGAGTTCCGACAAGATTAGACCGATTGAGGTTCATATTTGAACGGAAAACTTATGCTCTGCTATCATATCTCAAGCTCTCATTGCATGTGAACACTTAGAGATTCTTCTGGCTATTGTGGATAGAGCTCTGCACTCTGTTCAGAGGCTCCTTACTTCCATTCTTCCAAGCCTTGAAGCAATAGTTGATTTCCGACAAACCTCATGCTGCAATATACAAGGGGAGCATATCTCTTCTCGCCTATGCTGTATGACGCTAGACGTGATGAAGGTGAATGGACCGAAACCGAACGCTTAGAGAAAAGACCCTTTTCAAAAGCCCAATAATAATTGACGAAGCAGCACCTTGTGGCTTTAAGTCTCCCCTATACCTTAGCTCTTCACGTTTAGAGGGGCAGACAGGTGCTGCGGAGTGTCATTAGAGTCTATTTTAATGCTGTCCATCACTCACCGAGGAGAACTTAAGCTGTAGGCACTCGACTACCACAAGGAGATTTGGCATTGGGCCCGGGTTGGGAAGTCCTAACTTAGATATTCAGATGTGACTTTCTGCCATCACAGAAACAGATGTGTCTCGGATCCTTAGACATGAATGCTCCGTTCTGTATTGTCCGTACCTATCAACATATTGAAGTAGATAAGTAAGTTAAAGCGCCTTGCCAAATGTAGATGTGGTAAGTTGTAGTACGATCCTTGTTATCTACCCAGCAGGTAGAAGTGCGTAATGACAAAAGCGCCAAGTGAGAACCAGAATAGTTAAGAGATTTTATTACGATACACTCAAGATATGCGCCTTGGAAGTTGCTCGTTGCCGGAGAAAATCAATGGAATCTAGGAGCGGGTAACGATCGAGGAGATAAGTATGGCATAAAGAAGAACACAGGCATGAATCAGAAGTCCTTTTTGGTGAAGATAGAGATCTACACAGCCGGTCGCATTCGCTCGTCTCTCTGAGTTTCTATTTGAAGGCTCCCCAGCAAGCAATTTCGTCTCATGTAGTGCCACATCGACTATAACCAAAGCCCTATGCTTCAATGATCCCATGGGTGTTTCCATCCTAGTAACGCCGGGCCTAAGGCCTGAATTAGCACTCGTTCGATATCTCAATGCTTGTCCCTCGTACCGTCTTGTTTCGCTCTGTACATCAGCTAGAGAGATAGTTAATCATCAGAACATAGCCCGCTGGCGAGTCAAACCTACGAAGAACCACATTGATGCCCCCAAACCTGTAGCTGCGATGCGATAGAGCGGGCGGACTGGGGGAACCGTGACTGGGTGTTTGCCCGCCATTGTCCTCTGCTTGTGTCAATCCAAGAAAGCTTAGAGACCTGGCACACTACTCACCTCAACGTTCTCGATGTTGATGATGCTGAGTCGTGTTGTTAGAATGAACTGTGGGAATCAATTCGAGCCCGTGAAATTGTCTGGACGTATGGAAGCAAGCGCCGGTTGTCTAGATGGATTAACTTTACGCCGCTCCGACATGCTTAACTTGGTCCGTGCCCAAAGCTTGACGATAGAAACATGATACAGTATCTGAGATTGCTCTGTCGCCAAACACGAGGCGATGATATGATATCAACGGATTGAAATCCAGGCTCAGCTCAGCGACTCAGGCTGAAAGGATCTTGTGCCCCATCTACCTTGGGTGGCTGGCTTGCGCACGATATCAAATGTTCCTCCTGGCGATAGTCTCCCAGCCTGGATCCCTCATTTCTCTACCGCCGCTTTCAGTCTTTTGAACCCTCCCTTTCGACGACTGTGTACATCCTTTCGCGAAGAACGCCAGCTTCTGAGGATTGGTAGCACTTACCGCGCATCTTCTACGCCTTCGTGGCGCGTTGATTATTTCCTGGAAGTGCGCTGATGTTCTTGATCCCAGACTGAGAGTTTCGATATGGCGACCACAGCAAATCACGCAAGTCCGCAAAGCAATGGCATCTCACCCGCTGTCTTCGCCACAAACCATGCGCGCTCCCCAAGCAGCTTCCGCGGCTGCTCTAGAATTACCGACTATGGAATCTTGGGCAAACTTGGCGAGGGCACCTTTGGTGAAGTCCACAAGGCGAAGTCCAGGAAGACGGGCGCAGTGTTTGCGCTGAAGAAGATCCTGATGCACAACGAGAAAGATGGCTTCCCTATCACAGCTTTGCGTGAGATAAAGCTTCTCAAGCTGTTGTCGCATCCCAATGTCCTAAAATTAGAAGAAATGGCTGTCGAACATCATAGCAAAAGCAACGACAAGAGGAAACGCGCAATCATGTACATGGTCACTCCGTATATGGACCACGATCTTTCCGGCCTTCTTGAGAACCCTGATGTCAAATTTACAGAACCCCAGATAAAATGCTACATGCTCCAACTTCTCGAGGGGCTGCGATATCTGCACGACAATAAGATCTTACACAGGGACATGAAGGCTGCGAATCTTCTGATCAGTAATAAGGGGATTCTGCAGATCGCGGATTTTGGATTAGCGCGACATTATGACGAACCTCCACCAGTACCTGGCCATGGCGGAGGAGAAGCCCACAGAGATTACACAACTCTTGTGGTAACACGATGGTATCGACCTCCCGAGCTTTTATTGCACTTACGGAAGTACACAACGGCAATAGATTTATGGGGCGTTGGGTCGGTGACTCTTATCGAGCTTATATTCGAATGCTAACCTTACTCTAGCTGCGTCTTTGGTGAGATGCTTGTGGGAAAACCGATCCTTTCTGGGGACAGCGATGCCAACCAGCTCAAAATTATTTTCGATTTGGTCGGTACCCCAACAGAGGAGACTATGCCGGGATGGAAACAATTGCCAGGCGCGGAAGGTATGAGCTTTCCTATAAGACCATCAACACTTTGGCAACGATTCCGATCGTAAGTTGATCCGGCGTTTGGCGTAGACATCTCACTTACAATAATAGTTACGGTTCAGGCGCCATCTCATTACTGAACGAATTGTTGAAGCTAGATTGGAGAAAGCGAGTTAACGCTATAGATGCGTTGAAACACTCATACTTCCACACTGATCCGTTGCCAGCGAAAGTAGGAGATCTGCCAACTTTTGAAGATTCTCACGAGCTCGACCGCCGCAAATTCAGAGGTCAGAAGGCTGCACCTCCTCCAGCCCCAAAAGGTGGAACTGTCGGTATGGGCCCAACAGGTGGTTGGGGAGAATTAAGCGGAAGTGGCAATCCTGGATTTGGGCCTTCAGACGGAGGAGCATATGGTGGCTACCGTCAACATAACGGCAACCGCTACCAGGGCGGATATCGAAATGGTGGAGCACCTCAGGGACCGCCAGACGAGAGAAGACCAGCCTGGCGAAGAGGGGACGATGGCCGCCCATCAGGACTGCCACCAAGACCGCCGCCTATCGATCATCACGATGGAAGAATTGATCGACCAGACGGCTACAGGTCTCGCTCTCGAGAGCTGGACCGGCCTCCACCTCGTGGCAGAGGAGCCGCACCAAATGTAGACACTTACATACCCAGCTACGGTCCAGACAGTGGGCGAAGAGAGGACCATCGAAGAAGAGACGATCGTCGACATCACGAGAGACCAGATCGAGATCGTGAACGTGGGCTAGACTATGATGATCGTAGCAGAAGTGCCCGGAGCCGTAGTAGAAGCCCGGGAGGAGAGCGAGAGAGAGATAGGATCAGGGATCGTGAGCCATTGGGCAGAGACAGAGATCGTGATCGAGATGTTCATCGAAGATGAAATTTTTAAATTGATGTACTTCATAAAATTTGTCATCGGCTAGCAAGGCGTTACGGTACCACATGGTGGCTGGCAAGCCCTGGTGCCCAGGGATCATTATATGGCGTCAGTAATGAGGATGCAGGATGCTTTTAAGAAAGTGCGCTCTTTCTAGAGACCAGCGCAGAGAACATTGGCTAGAATGGAAATGTTGAATCACTTGATGCACGTTTGAGAGGCATCCTTTTCAATGATGCCGCTGTTTGGCTCTACACTTGCGTCGGAATAGATGACCTTATGCCCACAACGCCCCGAGCCATGCTATGCGGCTTTGATGCTATGCTGATAATCTACCAAAGGCAAAGGCTTTTTCCCGGTCGAAAACATCATTTGTTAGCAACAATATAACAATCATGCACGGCCGTTCGTATCATTTACGGCACTGTTTTCAGACGCTGGTTTTGGAGGTGTCAATCTTTCAGCTATCGTTAGCAGGGTTTTTACATTACTGGAGAATCCAATAACACCTACTTCAACAGCTCGAACTCTTTGAAACGCTTGAGATAATGTGTTGCTCGACGATACGCTTTCAAAACATCGCTGGGATTCTTGTGCTCAAATTTCTTCCCGATGAGACGGGTGATACTAGGAGCATCATTGAACATAGGATCAAAAACTAGCACATTTCGCGAGCCATCTGTTCGTTTCTCGACGCCAATAATTGTCATAGAATGACCTAGGTCGAGTCAGCATGATAGAAGGCCATTTTAAAGGGATCACTGACCTGGATGTTGGAAATATAGGGGTGGGAGAGAGGTGCACCGAATTTTTGGATCAAAATCAGTACAACCGTGACAGAAATACTCTTCCACCGCTTTGAATAGAAGTATGTGTGCTGGATTGGCATCCGCTTTGTCTTTTTTAGACCTTAGACCTTGGGCCGTACATCTGAGAGTGTCAGTGACAAAGCATACCCAAAGCACGAAGTTGGACTCACGCTATTCCCAGACTAGAGAACATTGCTTGTGCCTACGTTGACTGTGAGCACCAGCTCACAAATTCCGTGCAGTCATTACCTTACATCTGGTGTGCCGATGTACTTTCGTGTATCTTTGATCCCGCCTGTCTCTTCGCGACCCTGTACGTTGATGCCAAGGTCCCAAGCGTGCTCAATATGATCTTGTATCTCAAAGATAGTTGGTATTCTGTCTTGGAGAATTTCATGGCCCTGAGACTTAGATTCCACAATGTACGAACTCATCATCTGAATGTTTCGATATCCACAAAAGCCACCTGGAACAATCAGACGCGACTGGGATTAGCTGGGGTTCACAAACCTTCTCTCTTAAGCTTTGAAATATGTGTCACGGCTGGACTGCATAAATAAGCGTACTCTGTGGTCTTATCCTGGTGAAGAAGCTGCTGGAGCACCGGAATAGCGCCCGAGGTTCTGTTTTGGCAGACCATAACTTTGTTCGATGTCCCATCGATGTTCACTCGTTTTTCGGATATAGCCTGACCATCCGTTTCCAGTAGTCTGACAAGCCACGAAGGCATCTGCTTCTCATTCGCATAAGGGCCTAGTTCTGACTTCTGGAAGGTGATCAGATGCGTGTAACGATAGGCTGTAAGTCAGGCCATATCTCACCCCTAGTTTTCGCTTGGCAGTTTTCGAAACATTCTCGAGGGCCTTTTTTGGAGAAGTGTCTGGCATCTTCAGGAGGCTTCTCCATGCGGCTTTGGCCGTTGCTTGCTGGTCAGGAGACGGCGTTTCAGACAGCTGTACATCGTCATCACCGATATTTCGAAGGGAATGAGATAACTTGGTGCTAAATGAGGCTTCGCTATCAGGTTCTAGCTTGAGTCTTTTGGAAATATGACCTTGCTCATCACCCGCATCTTGCTCTACAGCGTGAAGCACCAGGTGATTGTCGAACTCCGCCAAGAGGAGATGCTCGCCGCAGCCTTCGACAGGACAACTGGTGTACTGAGACGCTGCAACATCCTCTTCAAAGTCTAACGCTAGTACTGCCGCGATGCTGGCATCATCATCTTTGACGACAAACGGTGACTCGCCTTCGGAATGTAAGGTCTCCATGTGTAACTGAGCTGGTATTAGCAAACGATGCATTGGCTTTCTATATTGAAGCAGTGGTGTTATGGGGCATGCCATTATTTGATATTCGCTGTCGGCCAGAAAGTTACAGAAAGGACAAATTATCTTTTGCTCTTCCATGGTGCCTGATCAAAGGTGGTATGGCAGGGCCGTATAAGTCGATACGCAGTGGCCCGTCGACCTCGTCACAAATGCACGTGAACTGGCCCGGTGATTGGGTGCCTTCATCAACATAATAATTTAGAACATTCCAATGTCAATAGATATACTCAGAGAACGGGAGGCCCCGGCTGCTTTCCTGAGGTGGAATGAAGTGACAACTGCTGCTTTATGCTTTGGATAGACAGTCGTCGCCCTCGTCAAAAAGGTCAAGATGTCTGGCAGATTCGCTTAGCAGGATAGCGTTTCGGTGTGGCTGGTGGGCCAAAGATGCACGGCAGCGAAAGGCTAACATCTTTTATATCTAAAAAGGGACGCGTAAATGGTATCGTGCTTTTCTTCTGTGACTTTCTTCTGGCTTGGGTATAGCTCTTGCTATATCTCGGGATCTTCCCTCCGCCAACCCTACTACTCAAATACACGTTTTATACTTGTTATCTATCCGCATCCGTACATTGTCTACGTATTTGTATCGGACTCTTTTTCCCTTACACCTTCAAATCCTTTAACTTCTCTGTGGCTCCAGTCGCACCACCTCCAACGGGTGCAACCTTAGGTTTTGGGGCCTTATCAACCTTCCCCTTCGCCTTTTGCGACGTGGTATCTTTTGGTAGCTCCTTTGTGAACGGAATGAAATCTGGGGCACCTGGAAGATACTTTCGAAGCGGCTCCGGAACGTTGAAACCCTAGACCCTATATTAGTAGATAGCAATTAAGCTCATCTAGAACATCCTCTTACCTCTTCCGTTTGGAAATTCTCGAGCAGACAGCAGAGCGCTCTCTCGGTTGCGCAGAGTGTGGAATTGAGGGCGTGTACGTACTTCTTCCGAGCCTCCGTCTGTGTCTTGGTGCCATATCGAATCTCAAGAGCTCTTGATTGATAGTCTGTGCAATTTGAGCAAGAGACAAGCTCCTTATACTCTCCTTGGAATGGGAACCAGGCTTCTAAATCGAACTTCTTCGCTGCCGCATTATTCAAAGCCCCTGAAACAATGGCGACAACACGATAGGGAACTCCTAAAGATTTGTAGAACTCCTCAGAGATCGCGATCATGTCATCGAAGGCGTCCCATGACTTTTCGGGGTCAGTAAGAAGGAACTGCTCAATCTATTGCGGCAGTCATTAGTGGATAGGAATCAAAAAGGCCTCTGGAGTTCATCTGACCTTCTCAAACTGATGCACGCGGAAGATACCCCATGCATCGCGGCCGTGAGAGCCAGCCTCTCTCCGGTAACATGAACTGAAACCTGCATATCTAATAGGCAACTCTTTCCCAACTAGCCATTCATCCGCATGGAAAGCAGAAATCGGCTGTTCAGAGGTGGCAATCAGGTACTTGTCATTCTGCGCGTCACCATCAACGACCTTGTAAAGCTCCTCGTCGAACTGCTCTAGCTGTGCCGTCTTGGCCATATAATCCTTTAACATGAACTGCGGCGTCTGCAGTGGGGTATACCCCTTTGAATCGAGGAACTCCAAGCCATAGTTGATTAATGCCTGGTTCAAGAAAACACCCCATTTGCGCAGGAAGTATCCACGGTGTCCAACTACCTTTACCCCTCGCTCTGGATCGTAGCCATCAAGTCTAGTAAGAACCTCGTGGTGTGAGAGCACGTCTCTTTTCTCGACCTTAACTCCCTCTGGTTGCCATGTCCGCTGTAGCTCGTTGAAATCCTGAAGTGAAGTCAGAAAACGACCATCATCCAACAAAGATCCTTAGCTGCATACCTCATTGTCGTTTACCAGGACAGAATCGTGCACAATATTACCAATAGTACCAATCTTCTTCTTCAGTACCACCTCTTTCTCCGCAGCGGAATCTAGCATCTCCTTCTTTCTTTTCTCAAGGTCAATCTTCTGCTTCAACAGGTCGTCCGCATTCTCCTTAGCCTTCTTCCGCGCACCGATTTCTTTTTGGACTTTGTTAATCTCGCTGCCAATTTGAGAGGCATCGTAGTTGGCTACCCGGCACCAATTAGCATCTGCAGTAGCTTAGAAACTGTCCATGTGTGGATTTACTTCTGCGGTGGTCCTCATATAACGCAATGACTTCGTCTACCGCTTCTTCAGGAGCATAACGACGTCTCTGAGATTCTTTGATCCTCTGGGGATCTCCGCCCTCCTTAACAATGAAATCTTTAACGTCGAGCATCGTGCGGTAAAGTGTGCTCTCCAAGCGCAAGTGATCAGTGAGTAGGGCGCGGAGATAACGAGGGTTCTATGTGTAGAAGCGGCTTGAGTCAGGCTGGAGTGTCGAATGGTGACTGGGAAATTCCTCAGCCTTTCTGGCTTTGGTGGGGTTGTGCGAACCCCTCCCCTGCTTCCGCCTAGCGGGGGTGGTTACTCTGATGCAGCAGGTGGTCTAGGTCTTGCCTACACTTTCTTAAAATTGTATCGTGTTGTACTTTGACATTAGTAGTAGAGATGGGCTTCCACTTCAACTTTCAGAGCCTGGTGCCGAACCTGAATTGGTTTGTCGAATCTGTGCACGAGCTTCTTGAGCGCCTGCCATCTTAGAGTCGTGTTCTCAAACTATTGCACTCCGCGGCGCGAGCTCTTTTGAAAGCGGATCATCGATCTACGATGTCTCCTTAGTATGAAGGTGGTCAGCCATGGTAGGTATCTACCGCATCATACGTGAGTTGTGAAGTATGGTTCGGAGCTCTGGAGAGGCACCATGGTATTATTTGACTTGCTCGAACACATATTTATGTATATATCAAAGTTATCTTCATAACCCAAAATCTAAACGCCCTAGAGACCAAAATATTCCTCTACCAACGCCTCATGATGACACTGGCTCTGACCGTTCCGTCGATCCAGTCAAAGCTTCCATCCTCTGCTCCTGCACACCAACCGCACGACTTCACATCAGCTGGCAGCCCTTACCCCCGGTTGGCTCGTTGGGATTCTGTGACTTCTCAATCTGGCCTACCATCAATTCGAAGGCTTTGGTGACATTCTCATTGTACCGGGCGCTTGCCTCGGTCCAGGCACAGTTGAACTCCTCAGCCTGCTTCTTGCCAGCCTCGGCAGTGACCTGCCGTTGCTCTGGCCGCAGATCGCTCTTGTTCCCTACAATCACCATAGGAACCCATTCTGAGCCCTGGGCACGCGCTGTTAGCTCGTCTCGTCTGCCCCAAGAAATGGTCGAGAAATTTACCAGATGGCCCAAGATCTTCTCCCGGATGACGTTGATCATCTCGAAGGATTGCTCTGAAGCTACCGAGTACACCAACATGTACCCATGTATTCCAATGAAGTGTTTGGAGTTGAGGATACTGTACTCATCCTAGTGATCTCGTTGTCAGCAAGATAATCCCGTCCCGCTATTTTTGCTCCAGGAGCATGTGATCATGCAGGGGATCTCTAAAGGAGAGAAGCGTCAAAGGAGTGAGGGTTCTATATCTGACCTGACCCGCTGTATCAATGATCTCGGTGGCAAACTCCTGCCCTTTATACTTGATGACTTTGCTGAACGTATTCTCGATGGTTGGATAGTAGCTTTCCACGAAGTGGCCGTCCACGAACTGAACCGTGAGCGAGGATTTCCCTGTACCTGTGAGCTTTCCCGTTTTTTTTTTCCTGGCTACGCTACATGACACCGTGCTGTGCGTCTATCACTCACCCACAGATCGGCTGCCAACAATGGCGATCTTGCGCTGCTTTGGTGGTGCAGGCATCGCGAGCCTGAAAGCCGTCTGGACAGAAACCTGGCTTTCCTGTCGGTTGCCAGACAAGTTCTTGAATGATGAGGGGGACGGGGAAAAGGAAGGGGAAATTCGAGGCAATGCTGTTCGCGGCGTCGGGCTAACGTTGGGCACCCACCGCACCAAAATAGACCGAGTTCGATAGAACTAGAACTACTGTACTGTAGACTGTACAGCACCTCTCCGCGAGGCTGGGAGGGGGAGGGGGAGTACGGTAGAGCACAATAAAGTACAGTAAAGTACTGTACAGTCGGAGAGGGTGTAGGTACCTAAAGTACTGTCTGTATCTAGGTACGGTAGATACATAGTCCTGGTGCTGTATACTAGCTCGAAGAAAAGGGCGCCAGGCCAACTGCACTCTGCACTCTGCACTTGGCTTGTCTTTAGCCGGGCCTGCAGCGGACAGGGGCAGGGGCAGAAAGAGAGAGACCACACCATAAAAGTGTGGTACTGTATGGTGCTAGACTGTAACTGTACTATACCCATTCTACCTAGTTCTCCTAGTTCTCCTAAGTATATATAGTACAGTATGTAGTAAGTGCTGCACATGTGCTGTACTGTACATAATAGTAGGTAGCCACTTTTCCTAACAGAAGAGAACTAGTTTCAATATTTCTTGCCCTCTCGAGCCATCCATAAACGCCCGCATCCTGCAACGGCCAGGGGAACAATCGGGCTCTGATCAATTACATGTGCCGGGAAGCCTTCCAGTGCCTCCCGGGTCCCAATGTTTGAGATTGGATGTGCCTCTCACATCCGCGTAGGGCTAGAAGTCTGGTATTCTGCCAAAAAGGGCCCAAAGGCCCAAGATTCGCTGCCTGATGTGGAGGGAACCCGCAGTTAGAGGCAACTCGGGACGTAAATCATAAATTTTGCATTTGTAAATCGGCTACTCAGCGCCGCTATCGCATACAAACTCCTGGGAAAGTAGAGGGGTATATGTCAAAGATCCATACTGGTCTCTCAAGATATCTTTGTTTAAACTGCCAAACGCCATCGCCGTAGGATCCAGGACTTATGCTACCCGTCGCTGGACCGTACTCGCCCGCTTCCTCATAATGGCCCCCCCTAGATGTCCTCAGTGTCCTACGTACCTTGAAGCATCCAGTCTATTCACAAGGTTTTCTAACCGTTCCGTCAATCCAGACTGCGGTTGATGTCCGTCGGCATCTGCCGCAATAAGATCATCTACAGTCCTATGATGGCCAATGAATTCTTCAATTGAAGCTACTAAGGGCCGCAAAGACTTCTTTGGATATCGGTTCCGAATGCGATCCGAGATTACAGGAAGAAGGCACAGGTATCCAAGCAGAACGGAGAGGTACCCAAATGCAACGTTCTTCTGGGTCTCTTCCACGGATTCCGCCTAAATGATACATTAGCGTTTACTCCAGCCCTAGCCCCTGGGTTCAATTCTGCTTACCTCAGAGGTCCTCTCTTGATTGTCCGTGAAGATCTGTATCATGCCTTCTAACGGGTCACTCGAACCCCCTTGAAGGCTCTGTACAGACTGCCTGGCAGCTGAGCTCCATTCAGCAAAATTGATCATTACGCCAAGGATGAGGATCAGGTGATCCATCGAGATCGAGAAGTCTTCCTCTGTCATGAGTTTTGAGACTTGCTCGAACTTGGCGACAATAGCTCTACCCATAGCAGACATCAAGACCTTCTCAGCAAAGACGTCCGACGCCTTCGAATTGTTATTCGTGACGTTGAGGGTAAGCCGTAAGATTAAGACCTGTAAGACCCCAAAATTATGAATTGGTGTCGTCAGTGCAACTTGAAGCGCATCTGCTATGATGGGCAGGTACTGAACAATCCAAATGTTTTCATCATGAACTGTCCGGGCTGTGATAGAGTGGGACTCCAACGCGGAAAGTACCAGATAAAAGTCAATTGACTGCTGTTCTTTTGAAAAATCCCATGAGCTTTCGTCCGCTTCGTGCTTTAAAATGGTAAAGAGCTTAGTCGTCAATTCTTTGGAAAATATGTCATTGCCATTTCCGGCTTCTCTTGTTTGTCTGACCATAAGCTCCAGGCATTTCAATGCCATCGTACGTGGTGACGCATTTTGAGGTTTCAGATCTTCCCACAAGGGTAAATCTCGAAGGTAATCGTGGTAGTCTAACAGCATCTTTTGGCTGAGTTTTGTCATATTGCTCTTGCGCTCCTTGGCGAGTGAGACTATGCCTGCTTGGAAGTCGAGGAGGCGAATGAGCAACCTTGCAATTCCTTGTCGACGGAGCTGAGGTACTATGTGTGGAACATTGCCCTCCACAAATACAATCGAAAGCAACGATACCAAGATATACCCAGAGAAAATATCAGTTTCTTGACCGAGGTGCATGAATAATCTTTGTTCAACAGCATTAGCGCGAAATTGCCGCGCAAAGTTTCTATCCTTCATCTGATTTGCCATGTCTAAGAGACCTGATCTCCTCATAGATGTTTGCGAAGCATCAGGGCTGCCAATGCGGTCAAGAAGATCATCAACCTCGTCCAAAAATCGACTGTTTGCGCCAGCCTGTCTCAGCTCATGCACATTTCGGACAGCGACGCCTTTGTCACCCTCATCTTCATCATCTTCATGAAAGCTAGCCAGCGGCTGGAGTGTCGGTATTGAGCCTCGTCGGTGGACCCTGCCCTGAGAGACTGGCACAGACTGCACCGGCATATCTAATGCCAGCTGCTTCATAAGGTCTTCCTCGGCCAGCATAGATCGTTGTCTGCTGTATGTGATCTTCGGTCCAGCGTTCTGAGCACCCTGACTGCCCGAAGCTAGAGACGCAGCGTTAGGCTCGGGCACAACGCTCTGACTTCTTGACAACTCTGTGCTAATATTTGGAGGATCAAGAATCATTTCTACATCTGTCATAGGCTCTGATCTGCCGTCCTCCGAGTTGTCCTCATCGGAGCTCTCGTCCCGCGTGACTTGCTCGACAAGGGAATCGATCAGTCTGCGACGGGGCAAAATTGGACGACTTTGGTATAGTTGTTTCGTCACGCCCGTCGGTTTCACTCTTACTGTTCCGTAGCCTCGTGATGGAGACTTGTTCGTAGATTTTTGATCTGCGTGTTTTAACTCGCTAGTCATACCTGGGGCCGCTTCCTGGATATCTGTAGTATCTAGAAGACCTTGCCACATTTTGAGACCTCTAGGAGATATATATTCCGCATTCGGGTCCAAATCTGCCATGTCCATATCGATGAGTTGAGGTGTAGGTGTAATAGAACGGACTGTTTTGTTTTGTGTAAGGCTGGCTTCTTTCGTTGCGAGTGCCATCCCTCTCTCGGTCGCCTCCACCTTGGGCTTCGGTCGTGCTACCATTGTGCTCGTGTGCACTTTCTCTTGTGATCTACGTTTGGTAGAAGCTGCATTTGCGGTCGTGCTAGGCTTGCCCACAAGGATCTTTGATGGAAGCGGCTTGACTGATGACTTGGGTGCTGGAGATAATTTCAGCCTCTTCCTGCTCTCATTGTTTTCTATTCGTATCTCCGGCACTTCCTTCGGACTGGTCTTCTTTGTAGGTCGGGTCAAAGTGGGTTTTGGGTTGGGCTTTGCTGGCTTAAACGTGGGCGGGCCAGCCCCGTCATCGTTATCGCTCAGAGGTACGTCAAAGATGTCTTCTGAGGTCGGGTGGGAGGGCGAAGCTAGCTGCGAGATGGATTTATCACGAGTGCTTCCCAGGCGTGCGGCCTTCGGGGAAGACGGACGTGATTCTGGTGACCCGGGCGTATGCTGCGCATCTGGTGTATGCGACTTACTGGCCAGTGATGTGAAGTTATACTCAGGTATACGCCTCCGCACAGCCTTGCCATAAGTAGCCATCTTCTTCCTAGGGGGCGCGCCCGCACCGCCGTGGAGGGTGGCCATTGTCAGAATGCAGAGGAGGTGGTACAGTCTCTGCTCGAGTCGTCTGGAGGCAGCGAGTCCTGCCCACGGTTGGGGCACAGCGAGTGACTCCAGGTCTTCAGAAGCAGGCCATAGCGTGCTTGGTTGCTGGGAAAGGTATGCGGCCTGGTCTGCGCGGGAGAAGAAGTGAGGTTCGTGATTCGTGGCTTATGAGTGGTTTGTAAGTTGCGGTTCGTGGATGCGAACCGGGATGTTGATGTCAATAAACAGGAAGGCGACGTTAACGAGCTCCGAGTCCGTGGTCGGGGAGTGGCACAATATCAAGAAAGATGCTCCTTTCTTTATCTTACACAGTACTGTAAGATGATGCAGGGGGCCGCAACAGATCCAAGACGGGATGCGAAGAAAGACCGGCTCCCCGTTGATCAGGGGGGGGGAGAGATGGATCCCGGACTTGAAGGCGTTGCAATGGAGACTAGAACTACGCAGGCAGTTTTGTTTTGTATACTCCGCCAGCCCGGTACTCGAAATCACAGGTGCAGGTACACGTACACGTACAGGTGAAGGTGAAGGTGAAGGTGAAGGTTGCGCTTAGCTGCAATGGCATCGCGCCTGCATTTCCGCGGCCCGGGACGTTTAGTACAACAATATACAGTATGAATACGAAGTACTGTACAGTAACTTGGTACTTGTACGTTGTACATGTACATGTACATGTATATTCTTACATTGCAGCGCAGTAGGGTCTGATGACTCAGCCTCAGGCTTAGGTCACCAGTCGAAGAAGTATCTGGTCTGGCCTGGGCTGGCCTGGGAAGGGAAGGTACGATAGGGCACGATAGGGCACGATAGGGCAGGGGCCAGGGGCCAGGGCAGAGTAGAGATACGATACCTACCCACCCCACCCCACCCAACCCTTAGCTACGTAATAAGAATCATACTGTACCTACTCAGGTAAGTAGGAATTTCACAATCGTCCACACATCGTGTCACGAGATCAATATCTGTCCTCGAATTCATTGTCATACTCCTTCTACATTCTTTTCCATGCCATACCATCAGATAGGTCCACTATATACCATTGTGTCTTCCTGCTTTCCCACTCATTCCAAGCATTGAGTCTTTCACAAAGCTGGAACTGGCGTCGTCAAGGTCTCAACACACTTGTTGCTGTCTTCTTCACCTTCTCCACCTGGACAACAAGCCTAGCGCTTGAGCCTCTATTGGGGTCTCTGGATATTCTCTGAAATAACCACAGAAGATTGGCCTGGTCAGAGATGGCTTCCTCGGTGGATTCTCCCAAACAGTGCGTGGGCCCAGACTACCGCCCAGAGAAGCAGAAACCCATAGCCACAGTCTCGACAGCCGTGCCGTTTGAGAATGTACACACGCTGCCCCAGACTCCCCAACTCATTGCTCTCTTGACGTGGGTCCACCAACCCATCAACCCACCTGCGATCTGTGGCCCTGCTTTGCTAACTCGCTCGCCTCGGTAGTATGATAAGAGACAAGAACACCGAACGAGCAGACTTCATCTTCTACTCCAACCGCATCATTAGATTGCTTGTTGAGGAGGGCCTCAATCACCTTCCGGTTGTGGAGCACACCATCACAACCCCCGTCGGCCGCACCTATGCTGGCCTTATGTTCCAGGGCAAGATCTGTGGCGTGTCCATCATGAGAGCTGGAGAGGCCATGGAGCAGGCGCTCCGTGAATGCTGCCGTTCCGTGAGAATTGGCAAGATACTAATCCAGCGGGATGAGGAGACGTCAATGCCAAAGCTTTTCTATGATAAGCTACCCGAGGACATTGCAAATCGATGGGTCCTGTTGCTGGACCCAATGTTTGCTACAGGTAAGCTATTCTGCGGAGCAGGAGAATGTAGAGGAAGAAGTCGAGTAGAGAGACTAAGAAAATTCCCGTAGGAGGCTCAGCAATCATGGCTGTCGAGGTCTTGAAATCTCGCGGCGTACCAGAAGATCGAATATTATTCCTGAATCTCATTGCCAGCCCGGAAGGAGTTGAGAATTTTGCCAAGAAGTTTCCCAAGTTAAGGGTCATCACAGCATTCATAGATCAGGTAAGCAAAATCTGCAGACGGGGCGGCTCCCAAGCTAATCATCACCGCAGGGCCTCGACGAGAAGAAGTGAGTTTTTCAGTGAGCACTTGAAAGTGGCCATCCGCTAACCTACATCGCAAGTTATATTGTACCAGGTCTGGGAGATTTTGGTGACAGATTCTACACCATGTAGAAGGAGGAAGGCTGTATTTTATTGTTGATCATTTCAGCAGTTTGTGAGGCTGCAGCAACTAGCTGCACCAGCATTGACTAACATGCTCACCCTTACATAGTAATTATGGGAGGTCAGGGAATTGACTCTTCATGTAGTCGTTTGGTAGAATCGTCCATTTTATGTCCCCTCACAACGCCGTCAAACCTCCAAACTCCAGCTCCGTGAAATGCCTCAATATTCGTCGTCCGCAACGACGCCCTCCCCACCGTAGCCACCCCCATCCTCATCCTCATCATCCCCTAGAATATCTGGGAGGTCCTCGTCATCATCGTCGTCGACCATGCCCTTCCCACCACTCGGTCTGCCAGCAACAGGAGCGCGCGCGGGAGCGAAGCCGCCATCGACCTCGCCGTGGTCCTTGGCCACTGTGTCGCAAGCATCAACCCACTCGGAATAGACGTCGACAGCCGCTGAGAGGTCTTTGCCTGTGTCAGCTTTGTACGCACGCGCGCGAGCTGCGAGGGGAGGGAAATCTCACAGTTGATGGCACATTGGAACTGCTGGCTGCATACCTTGCAGGATAGGTTTCCGACGCCACCTTTCTTGTCGATGTCAACGGTGACTGAGTTTTCGTGATTGCAGAAAAGACATGGGAATGTCTTTGGTAAAGGCTCGTTCTGTGCGCCATGTCAACAAAGCCGTGCAGGCGCCCGGCTGAGGTTGAGGCGTGAGGTGTAAAGCTATACCTTTTTCTTGCCCTGAGGCTTCTTTGCAGCCTTCTTGCGTTTTCCCTAGAAAGAACGTCTTAGGCACTGTGCACATCCGGAGCAAAAGGCTTGTTCTTACCATGTTATCTGCGGTTGCGACGTGAGCCCGAAGATCAAGGAGCGTAGATCATCGAGTGCAGTATAAGAACTACTGTCTTGTCGTATATACCCAGCGACGCCACACATGCAGGGGAGCATGGAACAGCCATTGAGTGCGGTGCTGGAACCAGGCATATTCATGCCTGAGGACCTAATTGAGGCACAAACATTTCTACACGGGCCATCGGCGTCGACATCGGTATTGATCACAAAGACTCACACCCGGGGGTATGCTTAGTAATATTAGTACTAGCACTAGTATGATATAGCCCCTCGGCTCCTTATCCTTCTCCTTATCGGCATCGACAACGTAACGTTCGTGAAAATAAGCTGCTGCTGCTGGCGAGCTGCGTTGGGAGAAGAGACTCAGATCACGGAAGAAAAAGGACACAATTATCTGTGGTGCGAGATCCATTAGGGGACTTCGCTGGACAACCTCACAACAGCTGCACAAAACATTCCAGTGTGAGAGCATCGCCGACTAGACTTGTCCTTGTCGTTCTCAGATAAAGAACCACCCAAATATCCCACTTCTCTAGGGTCCACCGGGTCTTCTAGGCTCAGGCGACTCATCTCTATCATCTCCATATCCTCCATCTTCTCCGTTGGAACTCTCGCTGCACCATCGACCCTCCGTAGAAGCAAGATGGCTTCAGATCAGACGGGCGTGTTGCAAGAGGTCCTGGGGGCTCTAAAGTCTCTGCAGGCGAACCAGACCCAGCTGGCCGCCAATGTTGATGCCATATCAGGCCGTGTCAATGTCCTGGCTGGCATGAAAGAAGTGCGCGATGTAGCTGCTGAACCATCGAGCAAAAGCTCCAATACCCCTGAGACCCCTGAGACGCGCACCACACTGCCCGATCACTCTGAGGATGCTATTCCCACTTCCCCGTCCCTTCCGGCCGCGCAGCTTGAGAGCACCAATGGATCGGCTCAGGTCTCGCATGCTCGCAGGCCAAGTTCTACTTCGAGGATCATTCTTACGTGAGGCTCCGATGCCTGTCCTCTCCTGAAAACTGATTAACGTATGTAGCACGTATCCGGGCCAGTCTGGCATCAACCCACTTCCCATGGATTGGGGCAACAAGGACTTCCAGCAACGAGGCCCCGTTGTCGTCTCGCGGTCTCAATCGACGATCCGTCGAAGAAATGGTGAGTTTAGTGTAATCTTCCTGTTCCTGTGAATTGTACTGATCGTCCACAGCAATCGGAGGCAAGACCTGCACATTCTATTCATGGACGTTGTTGACATTGACAAGCACATGGCGGTTCTTACTCCATATACTACGCCCTCGCTGTTGCCAGCCATGAAATTAAAGTAGATCATAGGTCAGTACCCCTTGATACAACATGAATTGGACGACCTCTTCTCCAAGCTGCTATTCCATGCGGTGCGCATACGAATCAATACAGCGACTGATACACCTCGAGACCAGATTTCACCAACACTGAGCCTGCGGCGAACATAGGACCATTCTCACAGTGGGCTGATAAAAAGAAAATTGTCTCAATGGATCCCTTAGGCCATCTGGCTCCGTGGCTCTTCTCTCAGACGATTGAAAAAGAGAATGGTGAGATCAACTAGCTTTGCTGAAGTAACATTCTGCTAATCATCCACAGTCGACATTCGTCCTACGATTGGTTTGTATTTCCTTGTAGTCCTACATGACTTTGATGGCTAACTGCTCTTCAGCGATTACCAGAGCCCATATGAAGGTAATAAGCTTCACTATTGACTGATCTCATACATATTGACGCTCCTATCAGCTTCCGGAGTTAGAGCAAAGCGTTCGAGAGGGCAGATTGTAAGTAACTTGATATCAAACCCAGAGGCAGTTGGCTTACCATTTTCAAAGAGTTCCCGACGGCAAGATTTGTCTCAATGAGACCGGTGAGTTGGCGGTGACCAAATTCGCAGTCGAACCAGTCAGCAGGATCCTTGAAACCAAATCTTGCAATCACTGACGAGATCTAGGTCTGGTACCTCCCTGGTGTTGCTGAAAGATTCGGAATTGGTGATGATGACCACTGTTCCCTTTCATCAAATTGTAACGCTAATTCAGTCCATGTCAGACGAGGGATCTCTCCGGCGATCATTGTTCGAGCATACGGGAGGATCTTACCCCGAATTAATCACCAGAGGAGATATTAAACTCTTCTTACCGCCAATAGGTCTGTTGCTTTTTGAGTGCAGATGGAGGTTGATCTGACTCTATCCAGGTGGTCTTACCGTATACTGCTTCGGAGATCCAGCAAAGATGTCAGACGAGAAAGTGCGATTGGCTCTGAGGATTCACGATGAGGTAAAGCTCCTTCATCCAGGACTAACATCGTACCGTCACATCTTGTTTGACACCATTCTAGTGCAACGGATCAGACGTCTTCGGGTCCGACATATGCACATGCCGTCCATATCTCATCTTTGGAATTGAGGAAGCCGTCAAGGAGGCACAAAAGTCCGTCTTCTACCCTAACTCACGCTGCATAACAGGTGATTTTGCTGACCTGACCTAGAGGCGGGAGTGGGGTTGTGATTTATTTCCGCAAGGAAGGTCGTGCTCTTGGTGAAGTGACGAAGGTAAAGCATGGCTGTTTACATTCCCAATCATCTCTCATAACACAGCTTATCGTACATACACCTTTATACGATAATGCAGATAGCACCATTGCTGCCCATTCCCTGCTTCCACAACATGATCATCCCCCACTGTCCGCATACACCGCTAAGCCCAAACGCTTGCAACACTCTCCCTATCTCGATGGTGTTCTGATTTGTTGCTACAGTATCTAGTGTACAATGCACGAAAGCGCGGATCTGACCGTGCCTCGGAATATTTCAAACGGACAGAGAACATCGCCGGTGTGAAGGATATGAGATTCCAGGCACTAATGCCAGACATTCTACATTGGCTAGGTATCAAGAAAATCGACAGAATGCTGAGCATGAGCAAGTAAGCCTTTCCATGGCGAAGGCAAACTTTTGGTACTGATATATTTACTAGCATGAAACATGACGCTATTGTTGGTCAAGGGTAGCTACCAAGATTTTTATTACTGTCAAATATCGTGGCTGATAACCCTTTCTAGCATCCCCATTCATGAGCGGGTTGAGCTCCCCGAGTCTTGGATCCCTGCGGACTCGCGGGTTGAGATAGACGCCAAGATCACAGCTGGTCAGTCTAGCTGCCGCCCGAAAGCTCTGCTCTGTTGACACTAGGGCTGACACTCCCAGGATATTTCACCACTGGCCATCGAATGACCGAGGAAGAGCTTGCTGCTGTGAAAGGAAGAAGTTGGGAGGAGTGAGAGCCCCATTTAGCCAGATCTACGCCTGAAGCTGACCCAACATGCAGTATCGATCACTGATCACACGCCGTAGAGAGAAGATGCATCTCGCATTCAGCTCTTAGTTGGTTACTCGGGGCACGCATCCGTGCCCGACATCTGCACTAGTGTATCCTAGAATAGAAGTCCCTTCAGCATGATAAAATAGCTCTCAGGAGAAATAGTCGCTCGCTCACTGTCCCCGCTCTAATTTTCGTTGTAGATATTCTTCCTAGAAGGCGACTAACTGTCAAGTACCTGTCAGTTCCAGACTCGTGGCTCAATACCCAATTCGTGCTTTAGTCTGACATAGTCCAGCCTTGGATGAGGGGTGAACGTAAATGTATCCCACTCCAATGCAGAGCGATTGTGGGGCAACCACTCATAAGCTTGCACATAGTCCTCGCGTGTACACACAAGCGGATCCGGTTTCTAAATTGCCCACAGGCTGATGCAGTGACATGTGGCGAGACCTCACCACTTGCAAGATGGGTTGGTCCTAAGTCGGCAGCTCCGCACTATTTCACGAAGTCCTGCTTCTGGTCATATAGATACTCAAGCTAGCGTGATTATTCAGAGTTTTTCTCAGTAATGAGCTGATGTACAAAAGTCTTTCTGTCAATAACATTTGATATTGTATACCAAGTAAAACCACAACTTTCTACACATCCACTATACTGGCCATCTTCTCATAACATGGGCGCGAAATCGCAATCAAGAGCCTCCTCACCCAAGAGCAGCCCACGCCGACCGAAGCTCATGAGAGCAGCAGCAACTGCGCCATCACTAGCGACATCAAATGCATCGAGGCAAGACCTCGCAACGCTCCAGTCCTCTGGAGCAGCATCGCTTCTCAGCAGAGTAGCGAGTAACTCGACAGGACATCATGACCACGGCTATCCCGGCTCACTAAGTAGTGTCTGTTCAAGTCCTGAACAAAGCTCGCCTGAGAGCGCTTCAGCGGATGGAAGGAAGCAATCATTTGAACTGCCTCTTCATCAAAGTGGGTAGATGGGCAATGGCATGCTACACATTGCTGACCACCTGATAGCGAGCAATTATTTTAGCTTCCCAAGCTTCGAGGACTTTGAAGATCTGCGCCGAGAAAGTGACGAGAGGAGAGCAACGCATGACAATAGAGTAACATGAGCTGCTCGAGGGATCTCAGGCATCGAAGAGCAGTGAAGGGCGAAAGAGAGGAACATGATAAGGAAGGTGGGGAATATATGAGCAGATCACGCCACGGAGGCACCAATACCCCGGAGTTTCGGAACAGAGATGGAATAACTGTCAGGAGTTCACATAAGGAAAGCCAATGGAGATGGTAATTCGGTACATACAAGATATAGCTGTCACTAATATTGGAATCTCAGGTAGATCTGAGGATCTTGGCCCGGGCTTATCTTTATTGTATCTGGAGGTGAATGCACATATCAATTCCATTTGCTTCACTTACCCTTGTAAAGCCATATTGAATGCCCCTTGCCTGGTCAGGGAAAGCCAGCATGCCCTTCAACAGAAAACAGACTATCCGAGAGAGAAACTTGGCTCTGGCTGCCATTTGTCGTAGTATCCGTAAAGAGTTCTAGCACAACAAGGTGGAAAATTGCGCGGCAAGCTAGGTGATGTGAGGAGAAAGACGGAATTTAATACGCGTTGATAATATATTCATTGTATTTCTTTTGCACACTCACACTTTTGTCTCAACCGGCGACGTCGTGGTGTTTTTCCCCCCCCCAGAACATTTCGTTAGGCGGGGCGGGAGAGGAAGAGGAAGAGGGAGAGGGAGAGGGAGAGGGTCCAAGCGCCCTCGCTAAGAAAAAGGCCACACAGAAAAGCTAGCGAAAACCACGAAATCTTCTAAACGCCAACAGCATTTGTTCATCTCTCAACAGCCCCCGAACGCGATCGAGTAATTTATCGCAATCATGGCTGTCGGAAAGTGAGTTTCCCCTCGCTTCCACTGTATCTATGCTCTGGTCTTTGGATGTCGCACTTTGACAGGTGGTGGAGGGGCACACGGGGCAGATAATGAAAGACATCGAGAGGCACTGTCTGACAGCAGCACAGGAACAAGCGCCTTTCAAAGGGCAAGAAAGGTCTCAAGAAGAAGACTCAGGATCCATTTACCCGCAAGGATTGGTACCAAGTCAAGGTATGCAACTCGACGCAATCTCGACTACATTGTGGAAGACTGACATGCTCCTAGGCTCCATCGTCCTTCCAAATCCGAGAGTGCGTCAAAATGTTCGACTGTTTCCCGAACATATTTAACTAATTTTGTAGTGTTGGAAAGACCCTTGTCAATAGAACGACTGGTTTGAAGAACGCAAACGATGCGCTGAAGGGCAGAATCTTCGAGGTCTCGTTGGCCGATCTCCAGAAGGATGAGGACCATGCTTTCCGCAAGGTCAAGCTCCGTGTCGATGAAGTCCAGGGCAAGAACTGCCTGACCAACTTCCACGGTCTCGATTTCACATCCGACAAACTCCGATCCCTCGTCCGCAAATGGCAATCTTTGATCGAGGCCAATGTCACGGTCAAGACCACCGACGACTACCTCCTCCGCCTATTCGCCATTGCTTTCACCAAGCGCCGACCGAACCAGATCAAGAAGACCACATATGCTGCCAGCTCTCAGATCAGAGCCATCCGCAAGAAGATGACTGATATCATCCAGCGTGAGGCCCAAAGCTGCACCCTCACACAGCTCACTGCCAAGCTCATCCCCGAGGTTATTGGCCGTGAGATTGAGAAATCTACCCAAGGCATCTACCCATTACAAAACGTGGGTGCTATCAATTTATTTGGGACATCACATCGCTAATTTTACATAGGTCCACATCCGCAAAGTTAAGCTCCTGAAGGCACCCAAGTTCGACCTCGGTGCTCTTCTTAACCTTCACGGCGAGTCGAATACAGATGAGTCGGGTCAAAAGGTTGAGAGGGAGTTTAAGGAGAAGGTGTTGGATGAGGTATAAATGACTTGGTGGCGATGTATCTGGAAGGGGAAGGGTGTTTTGACTGGTCATTTGCATGTAGTCAGGTCTTGCACTTTGGGCATATGGCGTGCCAGGACTAGCATATAGGGCTAACAAATAAATTTGCCAAATTTGCGAACAAAAGCAATGTTGAGTTTAGTCTCCAGACATGTGAAAGATTGTCTCGTGTCTTGGCATTAGCGCCTGCCTGACTGGCTGACGTCGTTAATCAAAGAAAACCGGCGAGACTGGTGAACCACCATCACCTCGGATTTCTTGTGTCTCCCAACTCTAGATTCTACTTTCATGAATTTTAATTTTCGGGCAGTATATCCATATACATGGCATCCGACGAGTCTCTGCCGACCCTCAAGCTATTGATGATCGGGCCCTCTGGAGCCGGAAAATCAGCATGTACAGAACGCCCCATGCTTTCAGCACTTTTGCCCCTGCTAATTATACCTTGTCTCTAGTACTCATCCGATACTGCGATGACCAGTTCGACTCCGAATCTTCGACCGCGACAATAGGAGTAGACTTCAAAGTATCTTATCTTCGCTTCCCCATCTAACTGTGACCACAACTGACAGACATTTGCAGCTCAAGAAGCTCTCTGTTCACGGAAAAGCTTACCGCCTTAATCTTCTCGACACAGCCGGCCAGGAACGCTTTCGCACACTGTCCAACTCCTACTACCGCGGCGCCCATGGCGTGATTCTCGTCTACGACACCTCTAGCTCCGAGAGCTTCAACGCCATGGAGAGGTGGTTTGAAGAGGCAGAGACGAACGCTATGCCCGGTGCTATCATGTATCTAGTAGGAAGCAAAGTAGATAAGATACGCGCAAGGCAGGTTACGACTGAGCAGGGTCAACAGTTGGCGGAAAGACACGGCTGTGGATTTTGTGAGGTCAGCGCCAAGACGAGGGAGGGTGTCAGGAAGCCGTTCGTGGAGATTGTGGACGCTATCGTGAAGGATCCGCAGCTTCTAAACGCAGCATCAAGGAGGTCCGGGACAATTGCTGTCGGTGGTGGAGGAGGTGAGGGGTACAGCAGTGGATGTGCTTGCTAAAGGGGAGTGCGGTATAGGGTAGAGCATGATGCTGGGACTGAGACTGGGAAACACGGAGTTTTATGAGACATGGCAGATTGATACCCTCATGATATTAGAAATCATACACATCTACTCTTTTGGTTTGAGGAATTCTACAACAGCTATTTCGAAGAGTATATTAGCGATGTTTGTCTAATATGCCTAAAATAATAGTGCAACATACCTTTCCTGAAAGCCTCAGGCTGCTCCGAGATAACCCAGTGTCCAGCATCAATATCTGCCAGCTCGAACTTTGGGAAGAATTTGCCCACTATTGGCAATGCTTCATCAGGGACGTATCTACTTTGTGTGCCACGAACGAAAAGCGCTGGCTTTTCAAACCGTACCTCCTCTGGATCCTTGAATGGAAAGTCTCCTAGATTATCTAATGCGGCTCCTAGTATTTTCAAGGGTACTTTGAACTTCTGCGTCTTCTCGTCTGCCGGCCGATATAGGTTACCCAGGAGGAACTGACGGATAGTAACTGACTACAAACCAGAACATTAGCATAGAACAGTGGTCGGAGACCGGCATAATTACCTCCTCATAATCTTGTAATATCTTGTCGGCCTCGGCTTGTCTAGTTACTCCTGCATCTTCAATCTTCCTCATGCCTCGAACATATGTCCCGAAACTGCTTAGAAGAGCAGCATCTATTGGAGCATTGTCGACGGGGATGATATCTCGGACTAGGTGCGGTGCTTTCAAAGCCAGAGTCATAGCTGTTTTTGATCCCCTGAATTTGCATAAGCCCTGAAATACCTTAACAACGAAAGCAGTTCCTACATCGAGTGGCCAATCAGCGTGGGATTTTGTAGTTTATGTTCCGCGATGAAGCCCTCGACATCGTCTGCCATCGCCATATAATTATGAGTCGGGTGGTGAGGAGAGTCTCCATGGTTCCGTAAATCGACCGCGTACACAGGTCTCCCTAGGTCTCTTGCAAGAGCCCTGTGTAAAACAGTCAGCACTTGCACAGTAGAGTTCTGACTACAGAATGCTCACTTACTAATGCTCCGATTATTCTTCTTAGACCCGAAAAGACCATGCATGAAGATTATGGCCTCTGGAGCATTGGATGAAGGTTTGGAGGGCTGATGAAGATCATACGCTAGGGTTACTCGAGTAGCCGTAGAATAAGCTCTGCTAGATGGCTTGGAGCAGAGTGAAACTGCTCCTAAGCTTGATATTCGAAGCAACATTATGCAGATGCCTTCGAAGCGGTGCTGAGATGCCTAATACTTAGAGTCGCGTAGTATCTTGGTTTTGTCAATCTAATCTAATCTTATCTCGGCCAGATCCTTATATTTCACCTCTCCTTCGTCGGACATGTAGTCTTTGCATGGTCACAAGGTCTCGAGCTTGCCAAACAGAATCTATAGACAGAGTTAGAGATGAGAGAAAATACATCACTAATTACCCGTATAGTTACAATGTAGATAAATTAAAGATGGTTGGCCACATGAGGGCTATGACCAAGCTCTGCATCGACAAACAGAACGCCGACCTATAATCTACGACTGGAGAGTTGATTAGGCCCCGTATATGCTGCACTAGCGACGAGGGCCAGCTCTCCGTGTTCTGTTTCTGACCTGGACTGGCTCATGCCATCCGATCTAGTAATTCGTATTTTCCTTTTCCTCCACTGAACCTTCTCCAAAAGCTCCACTTCTTCCATCCATTAGATGTCGATCCTGACCTCTTTATTCCCCTCGTCCAAGCCCACCATAATAATCCTATCACCGTGAATCCTACTGCAAAGCCTACCACGGTGAGTAATACCCAATGCTGACCCATCCAAAATATTGTTTGCGCATCTTTGCCATGCCAACTACTGCCTTTGGAAATTTGGAAGAAGCTCCAAGAGTGCTTGCTGTACTCGTCCGGCATGAGAACTCTTACACGGTCCAGTGGCTCTTGAACAGTGCTTATATACTCCTTCCACATGACAGACAGGAACAACGGACCAGTGCTGTACATGACAGAGATATAGGGCAAGCCCCAATTGCGATTGTACGATGCAAGCGACTCTATCACATGAGTAAAGAAGGGATGTTGCGCTCTGGAACCCATGGCGTCGTTGCTGATGCCAGTGGGTATTGTACGCCGCAGCCATGATGGGTAACTAAGAAGAGGATCAAGGCGTCGGTTGCAGCCATCATCTAGATCGATGTATATGCCGCCATAGAAGTGTAGCACAAAGTATCGAATCGCATCTGCACGCTGAATCGGGAAGGGATAACTGTCGAAGGTATCCATAAACCAAGGATACTCTGTGGCTATAAATTCTCTAGACAGATCATCGGTCCAGAGCTGAGGATACCTATCAGTATTGGATTTTGAGCTTAGAATACACGTAAACGCACCTTGTATTCGTAATCATCATGTAAATCGACACACGCCTGCTGGCCCGGCTTCCATTTCTCTGGAATTGTTGTATTGATATAGGTCTGGTGTATGATCTTGGGAATTAATTGCGTCCTGTTGCCGGTGAGATCTGACCCCGGGGCAGGAATTTCGGATCGAAGGATAGCATCTGCAGAGGCGTCTTCGAAGAGGAGCGAGATCAGGGTGCTGCAGGCATTGAGAAGGAAGCCGATGATTATTAGGTGTATAACGAGGAATATGGCGGTTCCACGACGCATCGTGGACAGTAGTTGGATCGAAAGGCGAGAGAGCTTTGCGCTGATTGTAGGACGTCTTAAGAAGCAGATGATATCACCAAATGGTCTTCTTATGGCCGCATCAAGGGAGAGATCGAGGGCAAGAAGACGGTATTCTTCAGCCTTTGGCGCTCTTGTGTCTCGTAGAAGGAGCGAAGGGCAAAGGAGCGGGTTCGAAATCGATTAAATGATCATAAAAGAAACATCGTCGGCGGTAGCCAACAAATCTCAAAGACGGTGACGACAAAGAATCGAAGGCTTCGGGCGCCACACACGAAGGAAAAGTCGAAAGAGCGAAGGGTTGAGAGCGGGAGCGCGAAGGCGAAGGGGGAAAGAAGAGAAGATAGCGGGCGGCGCATGCATGCGGAGGTGAGAAAAGGAGATTTTGGTTGGTTGGTGGCTTGTCGACTGTGGCTTTGCTTGGCTGCTACTGCGTTGCGTTGTGTTGCGCTCTGTTGCGGTAATTACTTCGCAATTGACATCGACATCGACTTCCACAGTAGAGTAGAGTACAATGTATGTACGGTACAGTACAGTACGGTGCAGTACGGTGCAGTACTTCACTTCCAAGTATAGGGGTAAAGGGGTCATCTGCACGTCTCACGGGTGCTCACTTCAGCTCACTCTCAAGATCAGATCTATTCAGTTCAGTTCAGTTCAGTTCATGCTATTTGCCGTCTCTGTCTCTCTCTTACTCACTCACACACACTCTCTCTCTCACTTTGTCGCAGTAAATCTGGTTGTTCGCACTGCCATGGCCATGGCATCTCACACTGCACAGCCACTTCCAGCGACGCGTCCCCACGGCCCAACTTCAAGCCCGGCTCCGAGTCTGCTATTTCAGAACACGGCCTCGCACTCCGGCTTTCCCGATATTCGATTTAATGGATTTCGGGCGCACTGTCGGATGGACCTGGGAATAGATGCTCAAGCGTGGTCGACCATAGTCTCCTCTGAATGACAGGGAGACCACGAAACGAGGATCGCGTTATGAGAAGCTCTGGTTCCAACTTCGAGGCCCCTTTTAATCATCGATAGTCATAGAACAGCTTTGGTGATGTTGCAGGCTAAGTTGTTCCGTTCCTGGATCAACTCATCTGTCTGGAGCTTACTCCACAGGTAATAAGAGTTGACTTGACCCAAAGCCAACAACTCGAATCAATGTTAGGAAACCCTGCAACAAAGCTTCTAGATACCAGTTGCACAAGGTTCATATGATGTTCATATTCAGCCCTGGCATGCTTCCTGGCATAGCATATTCCTCTTCGCGGGCCCTCCTTCTCCATCTAAGTCCTTCTTGTTCTATTCTGTCCGACTCTGATCTTGCCCTAGCTTCTGCTTCGACTTCCCTCCTAGCCTCCTCTCTTAAATCCCTCTCCATCTCCTTCCCCTTGGCCTTGCTTATAGAAGGTGGCTCTGAACCACCACCATCGTCACCCCCCCGAGTATTCTTCTTCCTGGGCCAGAAACTTGGCAGCTCAATCTGCTGGAACCTTGGCTCAACACACCTCTCGTCGAACCACGTGTGCAACCTTGCTTCCACCAACTGAGCGATTTTAGGCACATCTTGCAGCCGTGACCTGCTCCCGACCAAGCTCCTAATCGATAGGTCAAGCCTATAATCATCCAAGAAACTGAACGCTAACGTCGTAGCATTCATCGGGCTTCCAGGCACGAACGAGATTGACAGAGTACCACTAAACCTGACCACTGACACTGCCAGTGCGACTGGCAAGACAGCAACCAACGGCTTAGGATAGTTTAGCAGGAGCTTCGTCTCCAGCGCGAGCGTGATGAAATCACTCAGATCGACATCCATCCTTGCCTGCAATCGCCCATGCTCCCTGCTCCTCTCTCCAACGCCCAAAGTCATTCCATCCTCGTCCACCGGTATGACCCTACAGTTGCTAAAGATGGGGAAGTCCTCCCCTAGACTGATCTCCGTGACTTTGATCTCGTCCAGGAAGTCCGGCCGCGCGGAGCCATTCAGGGCTTTTGTAAGAGAAGTGAGAATTGCATCGTCGTGCTGTGCATCGCTGCGGAATTGTGCAATAGTCTGCGCGATCAGCACATTGAACCAATCCAGACTCTCCGGCTGGTGGCTATCCACATTATAGTATGTCTTGCTTAGAATCGTAGTCGTTGTCAAAGGAGGCGGAACTCGCAATATGCTTGAACGTTTCTTGTTCAGGGCAGGCTGTTGGCGCGGGGTGGAGGAGCGGAGCGTTAGGAGGGATCGTTTGTGTGCGAGTGTTCGAGACCGACGCTCCGTGGCTCGTAGAGCAGCTGTCACGTCAGGGGAAGGAGGATCGCCGAAAATAAAGAACTTGATGAAAGCGCCGATAAGGATTACAATGGACAGCTGGCCTAGGAGGAGGCCCTGCGTAAAGGAGAGGCTGGGTAGGTGAGCTGGTGCCCCTCGTATGGATGGGAAAAGACTTACGAGGACTCGGCCTTTGGGGATGGGCCTTCTATGCTAGACATTTAAGGAGTCCGAGGGATTTCACCGCATTTTGTATTAGTGATGTATTGTTGCAGAGGTCTATAGGTGGAGTGTTGAGCCCAGACTCTTTAGTCGAATGATTGAAACGCGATTTAAATTTTGAGAACGCGTCCATCAACGTCATTGGGGGCCGAGGCTTTTCAATGTTTATGCACTTTCAATTCTCTTTCCCTAAAAAAGGCTATGATTTCTTCGCAAATATCCATCAATAGAAAATGCCTTGCTCCGTGACTTTACAATGCACCAAACGAAAAATGTCGCAAGGACAAGAATATGTGGGAAGGTGTCTAGATATCCATTATTCGTACTCGCCACACGATAATCCCTTAATGTACGCCTAATTCAAGGACGACGCCTGCCACCTTGTCCTATATATCATACGTGCTTTTGAAGCCTCAACCAGGCATTCGTCGCTCCTCGCCCTAATTCTATTTTCTCGAACACAGAGTGCAAAATTATAGTACATAAATGAAAAAGGTCCTCGTCTAATCCCCCGTAAGTAAATAAGATTTCGCAATGCTGTATGCTCAATGTTCAAATCTTGGGGCGAACAAAATCCGGTGCAGCGGCCGCGAAAAAAATTAAAAGAGGGCACTGCACGAGCTCAGCTCTATGAGCTCGCTGCATCCCGGTTGCTTTGGGAACTAGCACTCATCACTGGTTGTTGAGTGGGCAGCGTCATTTTGCTCATCTGCGTTTGCCTAACCTTCGCCCAAGCGTAGACGATACCACTAACAAATCCAATGATGATAGCTGATACGCTGCCAAACGTGACTGGTGCCGCAAAGAAAATGAGGCCGCTAACAGCAATAGGAAGCTTGTTAAGTGCTCCGACCATGGAATAAGTGGTTGAAGAAGTGACACGGATGCACCAGGCAGAACAGTAGGAGATGAATATGGTGGCGAGACCGGAGTAGACGAAGCCCGTGATGAGTTTGTTTCTCGACTCGAGCGGGAAGTTCTTGACGATATTCTCGGATGACCAGTTCTCGAAGACAAAGGAGCAAACAAATAGGACTGGAATGGTGAGAAGATTATTGTAAAACATGGCTACAGAGTCATCAGCAAGCACTCGAAAGGCAGGAGTCTCGGAAACCTACTGTCCCAATCCTTGAAGTTCATCTTCTTGATGACCTTACGCATTGACAGGACGTATGCCGCCGTGCAGAACACATTCATTCCCATCCACGCATATCCAGCATTTAACGTAGAGAGTGCTTCAGCAGCCTCATGAGATTTCGCAGCCGGGTTTCCGTACAAGGCATGCTGAATATCTGCCCAAGCAGCTACCACAGAGCTAAGAACCATGAGTCCAAAGGAGAAGAGGGCTGAAGCAGTGACACTGCCGCCAAACCATAGTACTTCGCCATACGCAATGACAATGATTGTCAAGTTCTTGAATATGGTATAGACAGGAACGGAGAGGAACTGGAGTGCTTTGGTACTCGTGTAGATCATACCAACCAAAAGAAGTGAGATTGGGAACCCTATTTCAGTCTTAGTGCTGCGGTTTTTACCTGGGTGAAATATCACTTACATGTCTTTGCCTTCTTTGTATCGAACGGAGCTAGGTTCGTAATCATTCCCACCTGCTTGCAGATGATAATAGCAATAATACAGACAAGAGACTGCGGCTGAGATCAGTTTTGTCCCCGATTTGTCTTTATCTTCCAGGGGCTCACTTGAATTGCCAGATAGAAGAAGTTCAGATTCCAATTGGGTCCAGAAACACAGTATTTGTTAGTCACGGTCATAGATATCGATGCCAGACAGTATGCCAAGATTGATATTGGGGGACTATTGGTAATGTTTGAAAGTGCAGGCGGTGCAGCACTTCTGCTGGGTCTCGGACCCAGGAACGGTTCCTTCTGGGAGGGGGAAGATCTCCCACTGAATTCGGACATCTTGATGGCATAGTCTTCGTTCTTTTTGTCATCCATTTCGGCGGCGAGTAGAATCTTCCTGAGGAAATGGCAGTGGAAGATAGAGGACGCGCAAGTGCTTCAGGGGACTCTGAGAATGATTGGGCAACGCCTGCAAGACCGCAAAAGATACACAGCCGGTATCGCAATATTATCCGATATTCCCAAGGCCGTTCGAGTCGTCGAGTCGTGTATGTCTGGGTTCTGCCAAAGAGGACGAGAAAGGGTCTGTTGAGAAAGTTGGTGGCTTCTCCTGTCGGATTTCTTAGCGCCTTTTCCCCAAATTAGACCTTGAGCATCCCAGGGGCCAAGATTGCGCCCCTCCAAATCCACGAGATCCGGGATGGCTTGGTTGCCGTGCAATTATCTGAGAGCAAATGTCATTAATGGACACAATTCTGTAGCCTATCTTGAAATATTCGGATAGTGTTGTTCGCCCACCCTCTATTCCGAGGTAGGCTGGAAGGTAGGGCCTTTTTCCCAGCTTGTTCCCGCCGCGTCGATCGAACGACGGCCTGCAAAACGCGTCTGCCAGCACTTCTCTTCAATAGTCAACGACATGTCCAAGCTCGATTCCCACGTCGCCTCTGTTCTCGACACCGCGCAGTCTGATGACGAAGATGCCCTCATCGCGTCCCTCGAAGACTCGCCTGCGCTAGACGCCTTCCGTGAGCAAAGAATCCAGCAATTGCACTCTGAGTTCACGCGAGCCAAGTCGCAAAAGAGTCAGGGTTTTGGGAGTTATGCGGAGATCAAAGAAGAGAAGTCTCTGATGGATCTGACTACGGAGGTCAAATTTGCAGTTGTCCATTTTGCAAGGAATGATTTTGCTAGGTGCGGGGTTATGGATAGTCACTTAGAAGTAACGGATCCTTTCTAGATCTATGTACAGCAACTGACTGGGATAGGCGTTGGCTCCAAAGCATTTCGACACAAGATTTTTGAAGATTGACGTGGACAATGCACCCTTCCTGGTCACGAAGCTGAAGGTACAGGTCCTGCCTTGCGTACTAGCGTTTGTAGATGGCAAAAGCGTGGATCGGATCGTCGGCTTCGAAGGACTGGGATTTGGACAAGATACCTTCACGACGAAAGATCTAGAAGTTAGACTCTTGGCTTCTGGCGTCATTCAGAGAGCCAAGGCGACTGAGAACGCTGGAGGCTTACGATTTAGAGTTGAGGCGCCGAAGAAGGTCGATAGTGACGATGACGATGACTGGGACTGAGAGGGCAATATGAGGCGCGTGGCTGAGCTCAGGCTAAAGATCAAAAGAAATCGTGAGCCAACGCTATCATGAGCTGACAGCGGTCCAGCGCTAGAAGGCCCTCAAGAAACCCAGAGCGGATGCATTCTATAAGGAACAGTGCTAGTCCTCCAGCAAGTCCTTAACCCTAACCGCAATCATAGGACCACTTATTTTTGATCAATTGATTCGTCATGGTCATCTAATGGAAAGCATGATTAGCAATATGATTGTGCTGCGATATATGATTGTGTGATGTGGTTTGCCTCTCCCAATGTTACCGCACACCGACCCTCTCACGCGCCGAAACGCCATAGGCCCTGCCAGATACAGTTTTACAGTGCGCATTAATATCATTTCGACTCAATGTATCAGCAAGATGTTATCTGCCCAAATAGCAAGTGTCCACTCTCTTGTCAGCTAAGTTCTGCCGTTTCCAGCACGTCCTGACTCCTTCTCAAGCAGGTGTCTTATCCGACTTGGTGTTTGCCTTGAAAAGTCTGATAATCATGTCTTTCATCCTGTCCGCACCGCTACGTGGCGCAAGCATCGGGTAAGAATAAGTTGACGAAGCGGCCGACGCTGTGCTGGGGCAGGAAAGGTTTCCAACGCCTCCGATTCCATGATGCCAAACAGTTGGCCTGTTCTCCTTCTCGAGAGCCTGAAGGGCATGGATTTCTCCGTGAGTTGTGACGGGTCGTTCTTCATCTTTGTGACAGTTGCCGGATCCCCCAATGCCAGTATGGAACGATCCCGTGGTCTGCGGGCTGATCTGTGGTCTTGGCTGGGCATCTTGAACTTCGGATTCTAGGTGATCGCGGAATCAGTGTCCAGGACAGAGATGGGCCTAGGTGGCTGTGAGTGATCTTACTTGTGTGGAAATTGCCTCTGCCGCCAATTCCAGACTTGATATATGGACTTTCTTTGGTGGGAACAAGTTGAGCTGTGCTACTCGATGCGAGAGTATTGAGCGTAGTCATGGCTGGAGGAGGCCCTGGGACCCGAGACGATACTCAAGAGCAGTCCAGCCTTGTTTCTAGAGTCAGGAATGATCGAAAGAGGGGGTTGTAGGTGACGTTGACAGAAAACTCGCTTGATGGAAGAGGTGACTCGGCGGGGCTTCCTGGTAAACATCACGAGAAGGCGCAACGGAATTACTCCTCAACGAAGCGAGCGGGACTTTTAGTTGCATTGCCAACAGGTCAGAAATGCATCGACTGTGAGTTACTCAAAGGAGAAAAACGACTCATCGTATTCAGCGTATTCATCTCTGCATCACTATCTTTGAGTCCTTACAAAAGGACAAACAGGCTTGGATGGTTGCAACCCCTCCCAGCTATACCAGGCCTGGGGACGCGTCTGCCATCGTGCAGACGGGCATATGAACGACGCTGTTGAGAGACTCTCTATGCCTCTAGCAGAGTCATTTTCTGACTTTCAGAAACGTCTTTCGGTCTCGGTAGCTTAGACTTATAACCCTCCAGCATAGCTTGTCCACCCATCTTACCACGCCATAAAGAGTGCTCAATGAGGACTATAAAAGCATGGAACATATAGCAGTACATGAGCCCACACGCTTCAAAGGTCTTCTTGTGCTGCTCGAGTAACTTCAATTTAGACTTCTAGAGCTATTTAAAAGAAACAATATTTCATACGAGATAGGGCGTGTGATTTCTTTTTCTTCTTCTTCTTCTGTTCTTTTCTTTTTTCATAGGAAAGGGGCTCGCGTAACCTGAGGTGCTGTGCAGTACTGCGCGTGCAGATCAATGACGAATGGGCCATCAGCGTACCCCCATATTCGTGATTCTCGGCCCCGCCAAACTTTTTATATTGGCGCGGCAGTACCATTGCAGTCTCATCTTCCCCAATCTCACATCATCCCTTGTCCGCTTCAGAAAGACTTGTCAATACCACTTCTAGATTGCTGGAACTCTAGCTGAGCAGCATCTGTAAGCATGAGAGCATACTGGTTCGACAACGAGAAGGCGCGCATGCTCCGCACACCCCGCACCTGCACATTGCCCAAACTAATCCATCACGCAGGGCGACCAACGTGAGCTCCACGACTCCGGCCGTGCCGTCGATCCTTCCTACCTATCCAATCTCGGCGTTCTATACTACCACATCAGCGACGAGAAAGATGTCGACAAATTAGCTACCGAGCGAAGCTACAAGAACCGCGATGTGATCACCGTCTCACCGAGCGCAATGGGAGATGTGTATGAGGACAAAGTCAAGATGTTCTTCAACGAGCACTTGCATGAGGATGAGGAGATCCGGTATATCAGAGATGGGACGGGCTTCTTTGACGTGAGAAGTGAGGGCGATGAATGGGTACGGATTTACCTGGAAAAGGATGATTTGATTGTAAGGGCGCAAAATTAGATTATGGGTAAGTGGCAAAAGCTGATGATGGTCCAGATCCTGCCAGCTGGCATCTACCACCGGTTTACAACAGATAGCAAGAACGTTAGTATAAGGTATTTAGAAACGGATGTTCTGATTGCTGACGTTTGGTAGTATATCAAGGCGATGAGACTATTCAAAGACGAACCTAAGTGGACTCCTCTAAATCGCGGTCCTGAGGTTGATATTAACCCGCACCGCAAAGTGTACCTGAACAGTCAGACTGCCGTAGTGTAGTCAAGTGTCAGGGAGGGAAGAGAGTGTTTGGGGTCGTGTTTTGCTAGCCAGTATACCATAGTCTTCTCCAGCATTCGTGTATTTCTTGTTCCTTCCATACGAGTCCGTGTACGCTCGTGATATTTTGAGATCCATGAAATCTTAGCCGACAAGTGACGCGTGTGAGCATCGTTTGTGAGCCGTTTGGCCTGCGACCAAGCAAGGAGATATTATAAGCCGACTTCCCAGCGGATGGTATAGAAACCAATTTCCAGGTTCAATTCCTCCCCTCCATCAAATTATATAAATAGCTCATATTTGTCTCTATTCGTGGCCCGGTATCATATCCTGTTAAGTTAGGTTCCAGATCGGTCTGGAAATGAAAAGTCAGATCGAACTCCGCCAAGTACAGGACCATCCAGTCGACTCACTGTTTTCAAATAGACGCCATCTCGATGCCTTCCCCCATAGTACCGAACATTCGTCCCTTCGTCACTCAACTCTAGTTTCACACCCTGAGCCCTTTGTCGACTCGGGTCTCTATTGTGGAAATTAAAAGGTGTAAACATGACAGACGATGCGGAGGTATGCATCAGCGTGTTCGGGATATCTCCTGAGTGAGGGATATGATGCGAGCCAAGGTTGAAGTAGAAAACCCTGGACAAGTCATTAGTACTTTACATGTCCGGACTGCGTGGGAGGTTCTCTCACAAATCTTCGTCCACAACGTCCTCACCATTGACGAATTTCCCGAAATCCACAAGAGGATCTTGAGGTTCAAAGAAATTGAGAGGCTCTGCACTCCTTGGCTCGGTATCTTTCCGCTTCAAAATCCAAAAGTCCTTGTATGCCCACTCCGCACTCTTGCCTAACGCCGTCGAGTTCAAGATACTTAAGTGTGAAGGATTCCCCATTCCTGTCCCAGGCGTGATACGATAGCCCCTTTTCTCGCCCCAAGAATTTGTCGAGTTTGCGTTTGTGACGATGAACATTTCTCCAGCATTAACGGGCCAATTTAGGCCGATCTCTTGCTCTACCGCTTTCTCTACGAGATGCATTGTGTTGCGCGGGGTCGTGGCATCTTCGTCCCATGTATACTTCTGCGTAGTAGGTTCTATCGCAATCCGAGCAAAATTATTAGAGGGGCCAGCAACATCTAAGTCGACTTTGAAATTCAAGACGTGGTCATGCATGCTCGTTGCCAATGCATCATGAACTCTATATCCGTACTCATCTCTTGTGGCACTCTCAGAGGCAGATGGGCGAAAGGCAGCCCAGATGAAGCCACTTGCTCGTATCTTGACCTCAATTGTGCCATCAAGGTAGAACAAGTACTCAATGGTAAAGTCATAGTTGCCCATAGTTGCCACAGACCTCACAACCAGATAACTGCTCCTTGATATTGACACATGTTCAAAAGAAGTATGGCGCTGCAGTGCATGATCGGCCGTGTACTCAAAAACGCAAATGCTGTGCTTACGAGTGATCGACTCTTCTCTGGAGTATGATGGCCCAAAGAGATTACTAGCATAGTTATGATAGGTAGCGGAGAGATAAGCTGCATAGGAAGGACAGTCATATCCGGGGACAAGTTCTCGCGAAGAGAGACCCATGAACCCAAGAGTGTCCATGATCGCTAAGCCGCCTTGTCCAGGCTCGTCGCCTGCGTAGTGTGCCAGGGCTTCTTGAAGGCCAACTTCGAAGATGACGAGATCATCGTCGAACCTGATATCGTGAAGTGAGAGCCCTCTCTGCTGTGAGGTGCTGATGTAGAACTCGAAGCCCATCCACGAAACAAACTTCTGCTCGTGATCTATTTCAACGCGTGGCCCTGCCGGCTGTACCATTGTCGGTGGTGGAAGCTCTCTACCAGAGGGGCCGCTCCCAAAGTCTTCGGTATCGGTCCATGCCCCGTTCAAATTAAGGGGGGCAACCTCAAAATTCGGAGATCTCATAGCTTCCCGAAGGTCAGAGGCAGACCCATAAAGGATTCCGTTGTAGTACCACTTCGAGATGTTCCAGGTTGCTGGATCTCTTGTGGACGCCGCCTCTGTGTCTAGTAAGTACAAACAACAATCCTAAGTGTAAGGGGCTCACCGAGCTGAAAGTAGAGTCCCTGGGGTAAAAGCCATTTCGCATCCGAGCTATGGTCTTTACGGTAGAATTGTATCCACGTAGCAAAGGTGCGATTTCCTATGAACGAAGAGCCTGTCATCGGGTCCAAGCCATCTGGGCCCGCAAAAATGTCCTGAGCAAGGTTGTTAGCAAGCATTCTTAGCTGGATTTGCAACTCACGGTTCCTAGGAGCGCTTGAGTAATATCGGAAACATTGGCCATTATATCAACCATCCCTTTTAGGACATTTTCTTGCTCGGCAAGCAAGTTGACTACATGATGCCTTCCTGAGTTGAATATATAGTCTAAGGGTCTGATCACAGAAGCTTCGTTTAAAGGAAATGGGCCGACCTATATCCTTTAGCTGATAGTGGGAAAATTAGAATTCATAAAACGAACCATATAATTGACAAATTGTGGTTCTTCCGTTGCTCCCTGAGCCACCACAACACGTGCCCAACGCTCTGGATGGCGAGTAGAATCACCGAGATAACTCAGAATGTCTGACTTATTTGGATGCAAGACTTCCAGTTGAACCAAACTGTTATCGTGGCTATGCAAAACCAATGAATAACGCCTTCTCGATCCGGGATAAGGTAAATCAGAAGACCAACCTTGTCGCTTTCGTCTTCTCCGTCAAGTTTAACTTTAGATCCAAGTGTAGAAATTCTAGAAGCTCGTTTGCTTCTTTCTCATTTAGATCAGCCCACACGTTTTGCCTAGCAGCTTGAAAGTTGCTTAGTTGAGGAGTCTTATGTGTTGAAGCGAGGAAATCAAGATAACTATTGACATGCTGCATGAAAGGGGCTGAAGCGAGGAGAACCAAGAAGAGGAAAACGAAAACGGCAGTAGCAGCTACCCATGACTTTGTATAGGCCATGGTCATCGAAATGAGCCTGGCTTTGAAGGGTTGAGGTTTAAGTTTCCTCTTTATCTACAGCTGCAGGCCCTGTATATAGCGGGGTGTAAGATCTAACTCAATCAGGAAACGTATAATGTGTGATGGTAGGCTGTAAAATCCCTGTATTGAGCACTTGAAAAACGGATAACTGATCTTGCATCGATAATTCCGGCTGTATTATTACCGAAGACTTTGCTACTAGCAAAGAGGGGGATTTAGTAGAATAACGCTTTCTTCAAGTTTGAGTGAAGGGCAGGAGACAGTTGAGTGACCATGAGGTCAGATCTCGAAAGTTGCTTCTGTCTCCCGGGTGCGTGAATAGTATATTACGGTTGAATCGAATTTGAAATTCTTGCTGAGACATTACAATGCTAGTTCTCACGCAGTCCTTTTATTTGTAAGTATGTTGTGGCTGATTGATGTTGAAAGTCATATAATCTACGGGCTTGCCGTAACCATGATTCAACTGATTTTGCCAAGGGGCCTCTGACTTGAGCTACCTACCTAAGTAAGCACTGGCTGATTATGTCGTCTCTATAACTTTGCAATTAGTTTTCATGTTTTGAATTCTTAGGGATATTGTGTCCTTCAAGTCTCTGGGTTCGTGCTCCAGAGATGACACCTAGCGCATTAGACGTTTTGTGGCGGCTGAAGATGCTTCCATACATAGCCTCACTACAAGCTCAATTAGGCCACTTCGCCGCCTATTCGCAGGCAGCGGGCCCCACCTATAAAGTATGAACGTCTGGCAAGATTTTCGTGAGCATCCTCCATACTTTCCCAAAAAGCTCATGATTTGATTTAGTTGATGAAATATGCCTTTGTGTAAAATTTGTGAGGCCCTCGATCTGGAAGAAAATGAGTCCAAACTTGGAGAATATAGCGAACTTGCCGGACGCGCAGATGAAGGGTGCAACTCCTGCAAATTCTTCTGTGATGTTCTCAAGTCTTCGGGACGCTGGAAACAACGTCTTGAAGAGCTTCCAGACCGCATCGTCTTTCTCTCTCATCGCCGCCTGGACGTCAGGGAGCCTAGCAGACTAGCTCGACGTTCGTATGGTGTGGATGACTTAATGTTAGATTACTGCATCTTGAAGGAACACGCTGGTAAGTAGGTATCGAGTTTTACAGTGTGCCGGGCGAGCTAAATTGTTCATTAGATCCAGAGGATTCCGAGGCAGATTTTAAAGGGCCTATTCCGGCGAATTCATCTGATAAACGTTGTCTCGAGCAAATCCGTTCATGGCTGGCTGAATGCTCATCACATGATACCTGCTCGAGGTTAACTGAAATGCCACTCCCGAGAAGGGTCATCAAGGTTCCTATGGATCCTCAGCATCCTCCAAGACTCGTGTTATCGAATGGCAAAGTTGGGACCTATGCCGTCCTAAGTCGGGATTTAGATGATACCGGGAACTCGGAATTTCGCATGAAAGATGAGAACGAAACAGATGTCGAGTTATTACCCAAAGTAGTCCAGGACGCCTTTGTAATTGCTCGTCAGTTAGAAATTTCGTATCTATGGATCCGAGAGCTGTGCATGGACATTGATGACGTGGTTCAACAACTGGGAGAGTCTCCGGATCTAGGAGATATTTACAGAAATGCAACATTGATGATATCAGCTAGAAACGAGGGCAATCTCGACTCAGGACTGTTTAGAAATCGTCAGGTCTACCAGTCACCTGCGCTTGGAGTGAAGAAAATCATTTTCCTACGGCAAAGAATGCTTAGGTGGACTGACGCTATAGACTACTCGTTCAGTGCACAAGCGGCCGAAGAACGTATGCTAGCTCCACGTATTGTCCACTACACGGATCGTCAGATGATTTGGGAATGCGCTGCTGGGTACAAGTTCGAGGCTTCAGATATTCAAGATGAGAAGATTGGATCTGCCCAGGTTAGGAACCGGTACAGGAAGAAAGTTGTGCAGCCATTCATTTCGAGAGCGCTCGTGGAGCATCACGAAGGTCAAGAAGACTCATTGAGAAATGCTTTAGAAGTGGACAGGCATTACCGCCGTTTGGAGGCCTGGTATGTTTGTGTGGACCATTACTCGAGAGCAACTCCAGCCAAGCCAGAAGCAAAGCTTCCTGGTATGGCAACTCTTGCTGCGATCATCAACGACAGCACGCTTGGGGAATATCTGGCAGGTATCTGGACTAAGCAGATAGGTTTAGGCCTAGCCTGGGGGCGGGTATATCCTGTCCTTACTGCTTCTCCAAAATATCGAGCACCAAGCTTTAGTTGGGCGAGTGTTGATGGCCAGATTAGTTCTGCACTCCTAAGTCTGCCTGAAACATTGATGCAAGATCAAGCCTCAGAATCGACTTGGATAGACAAATACGGTCCCAAGCTCCTTGAGCATCGCATGATACCCCTTGATCCTTCGCAACCTTATGGAGATGTGAAAGAGGGCTCACATATCATTCTCGATGCGTCCGTCATCGGCCTCTTCAAACTGTCAAAAGCTATTCGCAAAGACTCACTACCTGTATTTCACCATACCGTCGTCCTTGATCAGTCATCAATATTTGATTGCCCATGCTGTGGTCCCAAGAATTCTTCCGGCGAAGAGGAGGTCAATGTCGGAGACTTTGAGCACCATATTTGCATGATCGTGCAGGGTGATGGTTGGAAAGGAGATAACAGTGGTTGCTACCTGCTTGTTTTGAGAGCTGCAGGTGAAGAGCGGGCCTTTGTTAGGGTTGGCTTGCTCTACATACAGCTTGACTATCACTATCAACCTGTTTGGCAGAATGAGGACAAGAGCTTCAATGCCGAGCCTATACATAAAGCCTTTGACGAGCTGGACTGGGAACGGCGACAAATCAAATTGCTCTGACCACTTCCTGGGATCTAGCAGGCGCAGATAGAAACCAGTTGCAAGAGAGCGAGGGTTCTGTATTTAGCAGACATTTCGTAATGATCTATTTGGAACACGATGGGGCAGAGTAGATCGTATCAGGGCACGGCAATTTCAGGGCGGCTACAATTAGCAAAGATACCCGTCTGGACCTATACGAGATGCGCAGGCAAGGAGCGAAGACTCTTATGAGGGTGAAAGGGCGTCTTTTCTTTGTGAGTCGTTGAAATTACTCGCAATGACGTCTCGTGTACCTTTCGCCTGCTTAGTGATGCCTCATTGTGTAGAGTTTCTGGTGGATCTCTGTATTTCATTTCATGATTCTTCGGATGGGAGTAGCTCATTCTCGTTCTCATTCCAGCTACCTAGGCCTAGGCCTAGGCTTAACGATAAGATAAGGCGCCGCGTGTCGAAGAAAATTATTTGACCAAGACGCGACCCAGCACCGCAGCTGCCTACCATGGCCTCAAGAACTCAACCAAACATCATTGTCACTGGAACGCCTGGTGTGGGCAAGACGACCCATTGCGAAGTACTCGCCGAGAGTACGGGTTTGAAGCACCTTTCAATCAACGATGTGGTGAAGGACCGCGGCTGCCACGACGGTTACGACGAAGATTTCAAAAGCTGGATTGTGGATGAGGATAAGGTAGCAGGCTTTGATCGTGTCACTGGGCCTGGACTGATGACTTGACAGTTACTGGATGCTATCGAAGATGAAGTAAAACAGGGGGGTTACATAATTGACTGGCATGCGTGCGACTTGTTTCCTAAAAGCTGGATTGACCTGGTCGTTGTTTTGCGTGTCGATTCAACGCAGCTCTATGATAGGTTAAAGGCAAGGTATGGACATAGAGCAGCTGGTTTAGCTCAATGCACTTACTGGAGAATAGAAACTATCCCGAAGCCAAATTACAAGAAAATTTAGACTCCGAAATCATGGAAGTCTTACTACAGGAGGCCAGAGACTCATACGACGAAGAGATTGTGGTCGAGCTTCAAAGCAACAGTACAGAGGAAATGGACAGCAATATTCAACGGATAGAGAGCTGGCTTGAGCAGTGGAAGAAGAATATTGCCAGGAACGAGCAATAGTTGGATGGATTTTCATTTAAGAAGTTCATGCTTCCTTCAGCCAGATCTTCAATTTCTCGAGCGCCCGGAAGCGATGCGAAATCTTATTCTTCTCGACCTTGTCCATCTCCGCATAACTATCGAAGTCAGATTAAAGTTCTTCGGAAAAGGACTCTACCACCTACGTCTTGCCTTCATACTCGAAAATTGGATCCCATCCTATTGGCAGTAAGTAAATGGAGGGTCGGATGGAGGGAAGAAGAAATACCAAAATTCGGTGGGCCTCTTGCAGGTACTATTCTTCCCTATATACCATTAGAAGTGATAGACCCAGGATAGGTGAAGACGTACATCAGTTCGGCCTTGAAAGATGATTGGCTCGTGACCCGGGCCTTCGCAATAGGCAAATGTACATACAGCTTGCGCAGACTTATCAGGGAAGGCAGCAAGGAGATTGTTAAGCCCCTCATGGCCAAGTGCTTGTAGAAACCATTTGCTGCATAATCAATATCAGAATGTACTCCTAATATCGAAGGAACTATTCCTCACATGTATGGCCCTGGAAGCTCTTTCAATGCATTGAAGCATAAACATGTATCTTCGACAAGAACGGGTCCTTTGATCTGGATAGGAACTGTAAACACAATTATCAGACATACCGATGAAGAAACTCACAGCATCAGCAGCTCTCCGGCACTTATCGGCTGAAATCTCCTCGATCGTGCCTTGAATTTCCGCCAGATCCAATGCTTGACTTTGCAGTTCAACAACATCGCCCAAAATCGCCTTGACTTCTGTGAGTTTGTTATTGTTACCAGTTATGAAATTAATTTGCTTGGGAGGCGCCATGACGAGGATTGTGCAGAAAGCAGGATCGTGGTATCAGCAGATGAGGCATTGAAGCAGAAAATGGCAAATAAAAATGATTGGTCGTAGCGAGCGAAGTGGGACATCTGGTCAACTAGGGGCTGACACGATTATTACGGAAGTCGACCAGAAACCTTGATCAAATCCCACACAATGCACGAACATTGATTCAAAAGACTAGTAACCTCACGGAGACTGAATGTGATGTATCTTGTCCGTCAGTCATCTGATCAAGAGGGGGAAGATAAAGCTTGTCAACAAGGACGTTTTTTGACGAGACCCAACCTGGCGACCCCTACCAGGGAAGAGCCGTCCAAGCTGCTGGGTGGTTGGAGCAAATCCAAAGGCCGGGGAAGATAAGAAGAGAAAAAGAGATCAACCTGCGTGCTCATTTGAAAGATATCTCAACATGGAGGATGATTTCCATGATCCCTTGCCGACCATCAAGCCAGACTGCGGGATCTGGCGGATGATACTCAATCCAAACGTTCTCCTAGCTTCATTTCTAGGCCCCATCCTCATTGCTTTCTTGACTAGATACATGAGCGAGCGTCGGATGATAGTTGACGACGACAAAATAGGAAAAAGAGTTTGGGCGCCGCCATATTGGATTCCTTTTGTTGGTCATGGCTTTCATTTGTAGGTTGCTCGATCAGGAGGTCACGCATCAGATATACTAATTCTGAATAGTCTTTGGAATCCAATCATATCGATGACCGAGACAAGGTATTGGAAGCTCCGTTACCTGTGACCGCCATAATTAACAATGTGGCAGGGACCAAAGTCTACATGGCATTTTTGCCTTGTATCTTGGCGGGACCATGCATAACATAAGTATGTGGGCAGTTTCCTCAAGAGGCGCAATAACGGTTCCAATTCCAAACAAGTTGCTAATTCTAAATAGTATCTGATCCCGACTTGATGAAGAGGTCAGAAATCACTGAAAGGTTCTGGTGATGGTGCTGATTGGCCCTTAGTGTCATGTCCCAGAAGGAATCGATCTTACAATTCAAGCCAATCGCCTGGTCTGTGCTACACAGTGTGAGGACTAATTCATCCTGAAAGCTGATACACAATACTGACTACTTTAAGTTTTTCGGGATCCCAAAGAGTAGCGGTCCAAAGTATGACAAATGCTGGGAGGTCAGTACTAGTAACTCAGGACGTCTATTCTGCTGACCGCGTTAGGAACTTCACTCTCTCTTTGGCTACTTCATGAGAGACTCCCACCTTAGCAAAGTTTTGGATCATAGCAACGGCCTTCTTGAGCAGAGCATTCCCCGAATGATCTCTTTCGTCGACACCGAGATCGACCTGCAACCCTGGGAGCGCTTCGCCAAAGCAATTTTCATTTCATCTGAGGAGACCGAACTCAATCTGAGTGCCATGATTAGGGATCTGGTAGGCCATACGTCTGTCCCTGCGATGTTTGGCAGTTCTATGTTGGAGAAGTATCCTAATCTGCTTCACGACGCATATGATTTCGACGACGGGATGTATTATTTGTTGGCAGGCTTACCAGCTTGGACTCCTTGGCCTGCCGTCTTTAAGGCACATATGGCTCGAAATCGGCTTTGGGAAGCGTTGGATGATCAGCAAAGGGCTTTGGATGCACTTGCTGAGGGGAAAGATGTTCATTGGAGCTGGGGCGAGTTGGATGATGTGAGCGAGTTTATTTTGAAAAGAAATGAAGTCTACAGAAGTGAGACTGGTCAAATTATTTTTCTGGTTAAAGCTTACACTTTCTAGGAAATGGATTTGAGGTCCGGGAGAGGGGGGAATTGAGCGTAAGTTCCTGAAAGCTCATTCGAGAACTTGGCTGAGCAAAGGAAATGCAGGTCCTGTGGCCATTAATAGTTAATTCCTCCTTCCTTGTCTTCTGGCAACTTCTCTACATCCTCGCGACTCCAGGCCTCGCAGACCATCTCCGCGATGAAGTGCGCCCCTTTGTAACAGTCACGCCAGGTGCATCAATTGGTAAAATCTCCGAAGGCCCTAAACTGAGATTGGACCACGTGGGACTCTCCAAAAACTGTCCATATCTGAAAGCCACCTACCTCGAAGCTTTAAGGTTGACCAGCAAGCCATGGTCTGTACGGAAAGTAGAATCTGATGTCCTCATCAGAGGCAGTGAAGCCGATGCTTCGTACATGCTGAACAAGGGCGAGTATGTTACACTTCCGCACGAGCTTCACATGCGAGACCCGAAGTACTATCGGAATCCCGAGGAATTCAAGCCTGATAGGTTACTCGTAAGGAAAGAAGATGGGACATTATCGGCTGATATTGGAACGACGGTAAGTCGCACTTTCCTCCTCCGCCTCATCCATATTGCTCCCTTTTTTTTTTGGAGAGAAATATTTATGCAATGCTGACGAGCCTACGCAAGAGACCCTATGGCGGCGGACCTTCGATGTGCAAAGGACGTATCTTCGCCGAGCGCGAGTGTCTTGCTATGATCGCTGGTATCCTAGCCTTCTGGGACATCGAGCCGGCGGATAAGAAAGCAGGGTGGGTGATCCCGAAGCAGCTGAAAATGAGTGCGGTGAGCAAACCGGCGACAGAGACGAGGGTGAGGGTTAGACGAAGGAGGTTTGATTGGGAGATATCGGGAATAAAGAACCAGTGATGAGTCTGGTTTACTTATAGTGTTATTTTTAGACGTACAATACTTTGAGCACGAGTGGGAAAGGAAGCACGTGGTAGGTTGTAAGATGAAGATGATAGCAAGAATTTGTGAAAGCATTTGAGGCGTTACATGTTTCTAATCATTATTTCAGTCCAGCATCTGTTGCGGTGTTTCAAGTTCCTGCCAGGATAATATGGCGTTGCCAGATAAAGTCTGTGGTAATTATGTCACGCTCTATGGCCGGGGTACTTAGGTATTCGTTTACGTGGTAGTAGGATACTTAAAATTTCTTTAGCGGGCCAAGAACGCTATCAAAGATGTCCACGAGAAAATTGAGGTGGAAGTTCTGTCTCTGCCTATTGTCTTGGTAGATTTTGACATATTCGCAAACGGAGTTTTCTAGGCCTTGTTCCTCCTTCACCCTCTTGTGCCACTACAAATTTTGTGCTTGGTCTGTCTGATCAAGGTCTAGAACTCCAACAAAGTCCTGTTCTTTCGGCAAGGCGCTGGTGCGTTTGTCTCTACAACCTATCTCGAATTCGAACGCTTTGGGGGTCGGGGATGGACGCCTCAGCTGTGTGGCTCTCACTCGTCACTCGTCGGTTTGTACATGATAGTCGTGACATACTGATAGTTGTGAGTAGATTTTAATAGGTATAGAAATAATGTAAGACTCACCTTTTTCTTGTATCTGGTTGTTGCAGATACAGCTAGAACATTATTCTTGATGCTACTTGTGGCGAGGTGGTTCAAGACAGTGTGGTTCGGCATAGTCAATACGCTGTTATCATCCTTCATAGGCGTAGCAGCATTCAGTATTGGCTTTCCCAAGAACCCAGGCAGACTCGGCGGGGTGGGTAGCTTCTCAATTGCAGTAGCAGCATGCTGATACGCAGCCGAGTCTTCAGCTTTGTCAAGGTCGATGAGGTATTGGGGAATTTGCGAGGAATAGCGCCCTGGTGGAAGAACATGCTTTACTTTCTTTGTCACTGTCTGCTCTTCTTCTTCTGATGGCCTTCTCTCGGCGGGGTTTGGCGGACTCCGTTGTTCATGATCCACGTGGGTGGAAGCTTTATTGGATGCATCTGCTGTTACAGGAGGACGTTTCGGGATATCATCAGCGTTGACTTCGATATAATTGACTAGATTGTTGCCGAAATCAACAGTGGTGGGAATGTTCTTGGAACATTGCATAATTCCATCGACAATAAATCTGATATGGTGTGTCCCCGGGCGAACATGTATTATGGCTCTTAAATGTTGGGGGTCACCATCCCTTGAGCATCAAAATTAGCGGTCAACCTTGGGGGTTATGAACATGACACAGATCGGATTTCACTTACACCGGATGGAGCCTATGCTTCTTGTTCCATTGGAAGATAGTGCCAGTCACATAGACCTTCTCCCCGCCTTCCTTCCATTCAAACGTCGTTGGCACCGTAGCACCCGTCTTGTCTACTCGCAGTTCCTCGGCATCCTCCTCATCAATTGTAGTATTGCTCAGGGCGGAAGAGTGCCGAGGAAGAGTCTCGTTATCGTCCAGGCTTCCTAAATCCAGCACAGGGGCGGCATCAACGTCGGCGGGTGCAATGATTGGCGACCCCGGAGTATGGACTTCCTCTTCGATGGGGAGTGGCAGCCTTGGAGGGCGCGTGAGGTGATACGACATGTCTTGTGTGGCAGAAGGGCCGGATGGTTCGATGGACTGGGAGTACGATCGGGAAGTCGAAGATGATTCGGCATTTGCTGAGGGAACAGGCACATCTACTGGCTTGCTGGGCTGATCTCGAATTTCGTTCCTCGGGCTTTCGCGTAAGTGATGCGTTCCCTTTTGCGACCCTGCGCTGTGCTGGGACGGGCTGTAGGAGCTATGACTGGGCGATGAGTTCTTTGGATGTGTGGGGACGGATTGGGATTGGGAAGGCCGTGCTCGATGTGTAGCAGAGACGGTTGTCCCACGGGCTTGGGAATAGGAAGCTTCAGGTGCTGCTCCAGTCCTTGCTGGAATCACTCTTCGCGTCGAATTTGAGGGTGACGACGAAGACGAGCCTGACCGAGGGGTTGCCTGCGATGGCTGTCGCGCCTGCTGAGAAGGAGTGTTGCCCATCTTGACGGAAGGTGTGTAGTGGTGCTAGTGGAAATTTTGATGCGATCCGTTTCGATTCATGCAAGCCCAACTCGAGTCAAACCCATTCAACCGGAGTCTGCTCGAGCATCTTAAAGCTTGCGTTGTCAGGGTGCCAATGATGGTCTGCTTTAGTGGGGGCGAATGGTACGCTTCAATGAGGTCTGAGTGAGACACGGACGATGAGAAGACGCTCGGCTGGTAGATGTGTAGATAATAGCTAATGTAGTTGTCGATAGAGAAGGTGAAGGGAACAAGAGGGAGAGAGATAGCTCGGTGAGCTTGATAGGCTTGCAGCAAAATATACAAAACTTATGGAAGGAGTTTGAGAACCAGCAACAACGGGTCGGCAGAGTTGATATGGCTGGTTGGTATGGCTGCAAAAGTATATCTGACTTCGATGGATGAAGTTGGATCAGCAGTCTGGGCCCCGCGGACTCTCCCCGCCGCCTGTCCGTGCTGGTCTGTGCATTCATCCTCATCCTCATCCTCATCCACGTCCTTTTCCTTCTCGTCCTGCTTCTCCGTTTCTACACCGGATGAAGCTCAATACTGTTACGCAATGGACTGATTGTTGTACAAGATCTCCGCTATCGATTTCTAAGACTCATCACTTCACAGAAGCACAGAGAACGGAACAGCAATACTTCCTCGCGCCTGAGGCAGCAGCAGCTTCGTGGGGTCAATGTAAACATTCACACAAGCGCACGCATAAAGTAATCGAGCCAACTCCTTTACGCTCTACAATTTGAGCTGTAGTCAATTATGCAGTGGCTTAATGCAATTACAACTATCGCTTCATACCTGTTCCTGCCCGTAACGCTTCTATTCAATGTTCTCCACATAGTTCTAGCGCCTGTTCTGCACCTAGGAAGCTATATTCTAGCTGGCTTCATACTGCCTCTGAGGCTGCTTGCAAAATTTGAGGTGATACGACGTTCTACAACTCCATTCGATTTGGCTAATTGTGTCCAAGACTATCTATATCTACTTGGGGGTCGCCGCAGTTATAGGTATCGTTACCGGCTTGGTCCTCCATATTTCCTCGACAGTCCTTGCATCCGTATTCAACCTTGCTGCTACTTCACAAGAAACTGGCCGTACGGCAGCATCATGGCGGGCTGCACGGCGGCAGAAGAAGCTCGAAGCAGCCTGGGAGAGCTCGATATCTGCAAGCGAATCGGGGCAACAGAGGAAGCGTCCTTCGAATCATCGGCAGACAGAATGGTTGGAAGTGGGGAAAGGAGGACCAGAGCAGGGCCTACTTGGGCTAACGATCCACGAAGAGGAGGATTCTGAGGATGTGTTTTGAGGCGATAATTTCGCCAATCCAGCATGTTGATGCTGTTCACCCTGGACTCGTATCGATTGTCCCTGAAAGTGATTGCTCGTGAGCTCAATCCCTCCACTTGACGAAAACCTCATCAGTCCGGAACCTTTGCGTACAAGTACTCTCTTCGAGCGGCGTCGTGATCCCATTTTCGTATGCTAATAAGCCAGCTTGTGCGATCATGATCCCGTTGTCGATGCAATATCGCTCATCGGTAGCAAAGACGCTGCCGCCTCGTTCTGCAGCCATGAGACCCATCATCTCTTGTAGCCTCTCATTACTCCCCACGCCTCCAACAATCAACACTTCTGTGCTGCCAACATGGGCCATTGCTCTCTCTGTGATCTCAACGAGCATTGCATACACTGTCTCCTGCAGCGTGAAGCACAGGTCAGCTGTTGTGATGACCTCTCCAGTTATGGGATCCTTCAGCTCGGGATTCGTTTTGAGCTCAGCAGCGAGAACATCTATACTAGAAAGGATCCCGGCGAATGAACAATCCATGCCTTTGACAGCATATGGTAGATCGAGCAGAACCTTTCCTTTCTTCGCCAGTTGCTCGATGTTGTATCCCGGAGCTGGATCGTTGCTAATCCCTAAAGTCCGAGCAAAACGATCCAAACAGTTTCCCACTGCTATGTCCAACGCCTCTCCAAATATGCGATATCGTTGCTCGGCGTATGCAATCACCTGCGTATTACCACCACTGACATACAACACTACTGGATTCTCGGCCTTCGTGATCACTCGTCCCATTTCAATGTGACCAACACAGTGATTGACACCAACGAGCGGCTTCTCCCACAGCAAAGACAACATCCGAGCTGCAATAGCAACACTCTGCAGCGGTGCCCCCATGCCCGGCCCTTTCGTGTAACAAATACAGTCTATATCATCTATCATAATCTTTGCTTCGACTATAGCCTGCTTGACTAGCTGGACAACCCATGATCGGTGGTGTATTGCGGTGTCCTTGGGTAGGAAGCCTTCGCCAGGGGGGGTAATGAAAGTGTGGCGGATGTTGGATAGGACTTGAGCTGGCTTTCCCAAAGAGGGATGCGAGATGATCCCTATGCCAAGTTTGTTGGCACTGCCTTCAAGACCTATTGCGATCATGTTGGATGTGCTGTGGAATTGTATTCGAGATGCAAGCAAGTTCGGATGCAGTGTCGAAACCCCGCGTAGCGGAGGGCACTCGTCTTGCCCGCGATTAGATTAGATTGCGAGGGTGGGAAGGGGTTGTTTGAGGAGTGCCCTTGGCACAACATACCACGAATGTTTCTGTTGATCTATCTTGAGTCTCTTCGTATACTTGTTATCAAGGATTTCTTACTACCATCAAATAATTGTAATTTTGAATAGACTCTGTATGCTATTCCAAGGGCTTCATTACCAAGCCTAGGTAGTACTGCACTCGCTTAACCTTTTTTTCTTTTGGCTAAGCACAAGGATTCGCTCGCATCGACTAAGTAATACCTCCTCTACTCCGTTCCTTTTCCCTTGCCCCATCACCACACTCCTTCTCACTTCACTCCACAGCAGTCGGCAAGATGGCAGACGACCTGGACTTCTTCTCGGACAACACGAAAGCCTTTCTTTCTTGGCTTAAGAAAATCGGCGTGTCTATGAGTCCAAAGATGGTTCTGCAAGACCTGCGCTTAGATGGCCGAGGACGAGGTGTCGGTGAGTTTGTTTACCACTTTTTGATCATGATCACGCCTTCTTTTCTATGACGGACATTCCTCGAGAAATTTGAACTCCGTAACTGTCTTATATCATCCTATTCTTCTACGTAGCGCCCATTAATTTTCCTTTCGCTGATCTTATTTAAGTCGCCGCCGCAGATTTCGGGGAAGACGAGGTCGTCTTCAGCATCCCACGCTCCGCGGTACTTAATGTCAGCAACTCGCTCGCTGGCATCAATGACGATGCTCGCAAAAAAGCCATCTCGAAAATGCCCAATTGGCTTGTATGTTGTGTCTTGCCTTCAGCTTGAAGACTGCTGACCACGTTCAGGCACTGACGACCGCTATGGTAGACGAAACACACCGAAGGCAGTCGAAATGGAATCCATATTTCGATGTTTTACCTTCACAACTTGACAGTCTCGTCTTCTGGTCCCAGTCAGAACTTGACGAATTACAAGCAAGCGCCGTGGTGAACAAGATCGGGAAGGCAGGTGCGGAAGAAATGTTCACCGAGCATGTCGCTCCATTGGAGGACTATGCTGTGAGTGAGTATCATCGCATAGCATCCATCATCATGGCATATGCTTTTGATGTCACCGAGGACACAGCAATAAAAGATACTGAGCAGGGCGAAGCAGATGCAGACGAGCTTGTCGAAGACGATGGTGAGGATGAAAGAACGGTTCTATCCATGGTACCGCTTGCCGACATGCTCAATGCAGACGCAGACCGCAATAATGCTCGACTATGTTCTGATAATGAGCTTCTCGAAATGAGGACAATCAAGCCTATCAAAAAGGGCGAGGAGATCTTCAATGATTACGGTCCCCTTCCACGGTCGGACCTTTTGCGACGGTATGGCTACGTGACTGATCACTACGCTACGTATGACGTTACCGAGATCACGACAAATTTCATCGTATCTCAGCTCTCGAACAAGCTGGTTTTGCTCAACGATGAGAAGTCTTTAGGCCCATTGACTCAGCAAGAAATGACTCGACGAATCACATTGGCCGAAAGGGAAGGCGTTTACGAAGACTCTTACGATATCGCACGTTCTGGAACTGACGGACCGGCTATTCCAGACGAGCTTCTTTCTCTCTTATATATCATCTTACTAGATGAAGAGCATTTAGAGGCCTTAAAGTCCCAGGGCGACCTGCCGAGTAGATCCAAACTTTCGACGGAACTCGTCGGAGAAGTCCTCGCAACACTCTTCAAAATCAGAGAGGAGCAATACGCAACAACTCTTGAAGAGGATTTAAAACTACTACAGAGAGGAGGCCTCTCGCAACGCATCAAAATGGCTGTTCAAGCTCGAATGGGCGAGAAAGAGGTCCTACGGGAAGCTATAGAAGAAGCTTCAAAATTCAAAGGAAACAACAAACGCATGAGATCTATTCTGCCTTCCGGACCACAAAATGGCAAAAGAAAGGCGGGAGATATTCCGGACTTTAACAAGAAATTGCGTTCTGGGTGAAACTCTTGTTGGAGGAACAGAACCAGTATGTCATACAACACTCATGAAGTCACACGAAGCCGAAATCTCCTTGCCGCCACAGGCAAAAATGGATCGAATGATGTCTCTTTCTTCTTTCTGGGGCTCCTTGGAGCGGCAGATTTAATCTTACAACAGACCTCCCATACCTCTGTCTAGGCTCTCGGTTGCGCGAATCTACTATAATAACAAACGCTCCCCAACCCTTTTCCGAGGGCAACGCCTCAAATCACTTGGACGACCTCTATTAGATGTCCTGCAAAGAAGTGTGGTGTACAATAGCTGAATAAAGGCACGTGAAGTTCAAGTCTCCACGCTTCGTGTGTTTCGACTCAAGGCGGCGCTGCAGGTTGCTGTACCGCAGCTACAGTGCGACTATTTGCAGGACTCTGGCCCGAAGGTCTAGCTCTGCTATCTTGCCGCGCATGTTGAGGGAGGAAGTGGGGTGGCAAGGGTATGCTTGCGCGGAAGCGCAGCGCTTTGGTGTCATATGGATCCATTTCATATACAGGCTGCTCCTCTTCATCGTCCTGATCATATTTCCACCTATCCGACACGTTTTCGTCGGCATTATTAATTGCTGAGGACATGCCCCGACGATCTATCCATAGCCGGCCACCTCGGCCGATACGTCTACGATATGCGGGTTGTCCGCGATGCTCTTCTTCCGGAGGAGAGCTGTAGCGGAATGAAAAAGACTCGGGTTTCTCTTGGGCGGGCGAGGGTTGATCAAAGGAATCCGACGTCACGGACGATGGAGGAGTCATCAGGTATTGGTACTGAGCGGTTGCAGGACGGAAGCCCGTCTCTTGACCCTGGCCACTGACGGGCGAAAGAGGATCTCGTGTTAAGTCAACGTGGCCTTGATTCCATTTGCGATGCTGCTGCGTCTTCTCCTCAATTTCTCTCTGGAGCAAGTTCTCCTTTTGGGTAAGCAGATCACTAAGAAGTTGGAGCTCGGATTCCAGTGGACGGCCATCAGGGCGGCCAGGCAAGCGCACAGGCACACCTGATGAACCACGCTGGTGAGAAAATTCGGACTTTCTCTTTTGTGGCTGCCTAAAGTCAGCGAAGATCTCACTTCGGGGATTGGGAGCACGCACCCTTTGGTTTATGAGGTCCTCATCGTCACCCTTGAGGCCAAGTTTGCGTTTGGCAATCTTGACTGTGTGACGCTCGTCAAAGATGCTTCTCTCAATCTTGACCAGGTCTCGTTTCTGCAACTCTCTTTGATGCGCATGGCTCACAATCTTGCGCGCCTCTTCGAGCTGTAGCCTTAGTTGTTTGAGCTTGTCAGTACTCTGCACATCACGAGCCCGTGTCTTCCTCGTCTGTCGGACCTCGCGACGTCGGAAGCAAACATAGGGATCAGCATCATCGTTCTCTTGGTGGGTTTCAAATTTCAGACTTGGTTGGATAGGGTTATTGCCAGAGGCTTCTCTGCGGCCCTTCCAGTGCTCGTATACATCTGCTGCAATGTCTGAAAGCTTAGGGAGTCGCAATTTGATCTGAGGGCTCATGGTGTCAAAGGGGATCAAGGTGTTGTCAACCGCTGCGAAAGGTGCGGCATTCTCAGCGGTTTCCTCGAAGATTTCCATAATCCTCTCAAGACTGTCCTCAGAACACCTTTGGCTGGCGTTCTTCTTCTTGTTGTACACCTGTAGCCAGGCGTCATCTTCACTAACCATATCATACTGACATCCAGTGCACTCCTCAACTGTGTGGGAGACGCGGATATAAGTGGCGGGTTGCTGGAATTTCAATGAATAGACAGCGTTATAATCAATATCATGGGTCTGCTCGGCAGGAGGAGCCGGTATCTCCTCTGTCTCCTTTGCACCCCCACCGGTACTGGCTTTCAGGGCGACCTGGAGATGGTATTCCTGGGGCGGCGTTAGAAGTTTGACATCAGGTGACCCGTAGCAACACATGACATATCAATCACGTGATACTTACATTCTCCTCGGACCGCTCGACACCAGTCTCGACATGATACTGGTTCTGGAGTGAATCGTACTCTGCAGACTCGATCTGGTCTTCGCGGAGGACTTGCTGCAGAGTTGACTTGTTGAGTTTGCGCTGCCTCACGACCCTAGCGGGGGCCTGCGACCGCATAACTGTGAGGGCTGGTGCGACGGTGCTGAGTGCAGGATTTCGACGCGTAGAAGCGATTTTTTCGCGCCGAAAATTTGAGATGTGGAAGTTGAGGTCATGTTTGTGCCGAACGCCGAGTTCTTCAGTCAAGAAGACATCGTTGTTGGGACTTTTGGCGCGTGTGAATTGTGAGCAGGCAAGAGCTGACGTTGGGCCGTGAAAAATTGCAACGCGCAGGATGAGGGCACAGAGGGGGGGCGGCCTGGTGGTCCTTGGTGGCCTGGTGGGCCGAAGCCAGATTTAGGAAGGCGCGCTTGCCCGCTTTGGGCCCTAGCGCCGACCTCGCCAATGCCATCATTATCAAACTCCATCTCCGTCTCCATCTCCATCTCTATCTCCATCGCCATCCGCACAGCTCTCGTGAAGCCGCATCGCCGCATCTCCACGCCTTGCGGTCCCTCTGCCCCGGACCACAACACCGTTCAAGCCCCAGTCGTGGCGGGAGTCTGTTCCATGCGCTTTGTGACATTCCCTGGCGATTTCTTGCGATTGCTCCAAGGCTGAACGCTGCCCCTCGCTCCGTCCATTAACCCCCCAGCTGCAGCTGCCTTGCTCAACGCCCTCCGCCTCACTACCCCGCAAGATCCGCCCCCCGCGATGGGTAACGCCAGCAGCGCGGTGTTGGAGAACATCGTGCAAGGCTCAAACTGTATGCAAGCTCCATGCGACTGGTTGGCCAGCCGTACAACTAACACCGCTCCCAGTTGATCGTGATGAGGTCGAGCGACTGCGGAAGCGCTTCATGAAGCTGGATAAGGTACAGCTGGCAGAGCATCTACTATCGCGCATACGAAGCATGCTAAGGAGCAACGTGTAGGATAATTCGGGGACCATTGAGCGCGAAGAGTTCCTCACGCTGCCCCAGATATCCTCCAACCCCCTTGCAACTAGGTGTGCATTCCCTGCTGTCTCGCCCTCCTCCCGCCACTAAGGCTGACTCGCTATCACAGATTGATCGCCATCTTCGATGAAGACGGCGGTGGTGACGTCGACTTCCAGGAATTCGTGTCGGGCCTGTCCGCCTTCTCGGCCAAGGGCAACAAGGAACAGAAGCTGCGATTTGCATTCCAGGTCTACGATATTGACCGAGACGGGTACATCAGTAATGGGGAGTTGTTCATTGTGCTGAAGATGATGGTGGGGAGTAATTTGAAGGATCAGCAGCTGCAGCAGATTGTGGATAAGACGATCATGGAGGCGGATCTGGACCGTGATGGGAAGATCAGCTTTGAGGAGTTTTCCAGGATGGTCGAGAACACGGACGTTAGCATGAGTATGACACTGGGTATGTTTCCCCCTTTCTTGGCGAGCTCTAGGATTTGCGACTGATGTAGGTATGGACAGATCAATTCTGATTGGACGCTTGGTAGACTTCTAGGTAATATTTAACGATAACATGACCTCAGTCGACGGCTTCAGATAGGAAGCACGCGAAGAGGCAAGCACTGGAAGCTCGGGTCATAACGACTCTGATCCGTGAAAGTAAGCTCCAAGTGCACAGAAGTAGCATGATTTACCATAAAATACAAAAACTGCATAGCACTGCTCATTGCCTTGGCCCTCTTCTGTGACTTTACCTATATAACCGACTGGCTTTATTCAAAACGGAATTAAAATTGACACTACATCCAATCTACTGCTGTCATACATTTCTTCCGTATCTCTCCTATTTCACCATTGAAGGTCTCCCTTGCTGCATCAGCCGCTTCCTGTAGGCGTTTGCATTTCTAAACATCATTGCTAAGCTGATTCACTCTCCACGAAACTGTGTAGGCAGGCGATGAAAGTGACGCAGATGATACTAATTCTCGAGTCTCCATTTCTGAATGTAGCGAGAGTAATGTAATGATTATATGTACATGGTAAGGCCTGATGGCGTTGGCAATCTGTTAAGTAGCCACGCACTGATACTTGTAGGGCAGGAGAAGATCGGATGTCTGCGTAGTAATATCTCTTTAAATATGCGAAACTTATAAATCGAAGCTTTTACTAGTACGTGTATGACGATATATTGATACAGGTAAGCGTGCGGATCCGAATCTGCTAATAGTTATGGAATTGGGATTTTCTGATATATAGAAATTCTAAGATGTAGTCCTGAATTATCTTTTACGATTCTTGAGTAGACAGTTGTTCTCCGGCACTGGGATAGTTAGTATCTTAGAGTATTCAATGAGCCTGCGTTCACCCGAGGTACATCAAATCTATGTACATCTGTAGTAGTCTAGCACTACTTCTGGTATGGTCAAGTGCCTAAAGAGCACCCCTAAGTTTTCCTCGTTTTTGTGAGGTGTCTGTTGTAGATGGCTTAGGTATGTGTCGGCTATGGCTGAGCTGAGAGGCTGACTAGTATGAAAACGATCCAAAGATAGTACGATGGCTTGGCTTGAGGATATTGCAATATCCGTCCACAGACGGACGTGACCGAGCATTTGGGGAGATTAGGGTCCTTAGAAAATCTCGTATGAACATCAAGACTCCCAGTAACATGTCTGATCACTGGGCTGAGTGTGGCTCATGACGCTTGCAGAGGATTCCGTCGCAGCAAAGTCACTAACTCGCACCTTGTCGACCTTCCTCAAAGCCTCATGTGAGGTCAATCAGCTAAAGCTTCTGTAATTTGTGTGTGACGGCACTACCAGTCCCACACGAGAGGTTACTCAACCAGCATCTTGCACGGACCTTGTGATCATAGCTGAGTAAGAGAAAAAAATGAAAAGACAGATACGTCTATGGTGATAGATGGCATTTGTCGGAACTTGCTGATGGGTAAAGATTTTCCCCAGGACAATCCGTCTGCAGCAAGTATGTCATTCTTCCACTTCCACGCTGAATGCTCTGGGGTCGCAAGCCGACCTAGCTAGATGTGTAGTAGATCGGGATCACCGTTATGCCAGATGACGGTCTGGGTGACGTCTCCAGAATCAGTAGCAACGCCGCTAAGGGAAACACGAGTATGAGCCACTCTTTGAGGCAGAGCTGTGTGAAACGTCTGTGAAATTGATCGCGGAAACTGGTGTGGTTTCAAGTACGAGCTGGGCTGGGGAGTCTGTACAGCTCCAGCCATCTGTAATTGGCTGCCACCCCGGTAGTCGGGCAGAAACCCGGAGATTGGAAGTGTTCTTAGGGTCTTCTGGAAGATTTCCAGGTTACAGTTCCTGGCCCTCGTCCTGTCTGTGCTCGTTCCCAATCGGCATACGTTCTCCTCTTCCAGCCTGGTGCAGTCGTGAGTTGCGTAGCGCAGCATGGGAGACTGGGGTTGAGATTACACCTGCCGGGCACAGACAATTTGGCAGTTGAAACTAGTCGTGATGAGACAGGTGGACTGAGGTGGAAGGCGTTAACCGTTGCTGCTCGCACCGCTGGGAGATGAAGTATTCAGAAGAGGCAGCGATGCAAGTGCCGTAACTGGCACGCACCACTCATCTGGAACTGTGTGCTGATGGGCAGCTGAGGGCCGCGAGACAGTCGTTATCAGATCAGAAGCATCGCCAGCATCGAATCGAGCATTGCATTTTGGGAATGAGAAGTCGAAGTCGTAGCAGAGACGTAGCGCATCATTCCAGATCTTGACTCACGTGGATGGGGGAAAACAATGGTACGAAACAAACGTCTCGTTTGAGCCCACGGCTCTACCTTAATTTACCATCTCTGGGTTGCGCACTGAACGTATGGCATAGCGAAGACGTGCCCAATGAACGAGGTTGTCACTTGACATCATTCTCGTCACCATCTCCTCAGCCCTGGTAAGGCTGAAGCGTATCGAGGATCTGCCTACCATCCACACACTGTGTCGTTGCAACTGTCAATCCGGTCCGGCCTACTCCTTTGGGACGAACTTGCGAAATATGCTTTTCTTGCCTCACTTGTTCGCATGACTCACGTTCTTGTTTGATTATGCGCCGCGTGTGAAATTGAAGCCATCTGAGGATGCTTTCTTCCTCGCGGGCCCAGATCAGAAGGAGGTCAAGGCACGATCCGGAAAGAGGATAGGGGAACAAGAACTCTGCCCAAGATGCTTGAAAATCAGCAAGCTCTTGGCTTTCTGGGGGGGCCATTTTGCTTTTTCTTCTATTTCGGATGCTGCCAAGTGGCTGAGCGATACATCCAATTCCAGTGCTTCTGCCTGCCTTCGAGCGTAGTGAGGCGCGACAGATGCAGATCCGGACTGTGGGGACCGCAGACGATCCCGAAATCCCGCTAGGAAGCTATTGTCTGTCGTGGCTGGTGGCTTGTGGCTCAAGGCTCAAGGCTTGAGGCTTGAGGCTTGAAGCTGAAAGTCTGATGCGTATCTGGATGGATGCCCATTGCGAGCGGTTCTATGGCAAGCGCCAGGAGAAGCAGAGTCTCATCCGGGTAAGAGGAGCCAAAGCCAGAGCGTCAGAGACCTGAACAGAAGATAGAAAGATATAAAACCCCAAGCAGGAAGAGGACCCTTGGGGCCCATATAATTTCGCAAGGCGAAGTTCCATTGAGTGGCAGCCAGGCCTGCTGCAGATCCTGCACAATCAGGGGTATGTTATGCAGCAGCAAAATTACAGGGCCCACCCAAACATCCAACAGGGGCTGCTTTCGACGACCTCACATGGAACAGGCTTCTAACTTTCTCTGCGCGGAGCACACAACGACGGCCACCCCCTGTGGTCGGGCTCAGTTGCTCACCTCTGCCCGACCAGATCCTCCATGAGGGCCGTTGCCGTTTCAGGGGCCCTTCTCATAGAAACCAAGAGAGCAGGAGAGCAGCTGGACGCCGACACCCAACCTCTCTGCTCGCTCGGGGTGGCCGTTCATGGCATTGAAAGTCACGGAGCAATGGATGGTTGTGGGCAGGTTCACCCAGCAGCACCTGGGCTGTGTGCTGGACTGGACTGGACAGTACAGCACAGCACAGTACAGTACACCCTGCGCCGGAGCCAGAAGTGATGCTGCTAGCCAGGGCTATATTGGGAATTTTGCGGGTGGATGAGCTTCCCCAGGAGCGACATCGTGGGGCTTGGTCACCGTCGTAACCATTCTCCAGAGTCGATCGCTCAGCTGTTGCAGGTCTTGCTCTACACTGGGCATTAGTGATCTCGTGTCTCAAGCCCCCACCGCCACACCCATCGATAGACTCACATCAAAAGCAAAACGTCCCAGTATCTTGGATCATGGATCCGATTCATGTTGAAGTACATGCTTGCGCCAGCAGATGTCATAGCATCGGAGAATTGTTTCTTTTAAGTGCCTGGTATGGTGCTCCCTTTGTCCCTATCGAATTGCATCAGCCTTCCTGTTTCTTTTATCTCCGTTTCCGCTTTCCAGATCGCTCTACTTCTACTGCTTCCTTCAGCTGTCATCTCGAAGGATTGATTGCCCCCCCCCCCACCACATTCACAATAAATATCATCATCAGATGTTCTTTTTTCAGCCATCTCTACTTGCGGCCCGTACCCTACCTTACTGATCCTGCTCGAAAGACTTCCGATTCCCCGACCAATCTCGAGCCAAAGCACCTCACCTTTAACAAGCTATATACGCTTATTCATTCTGCTCTGCGGATTATTACCAGAGAGCCTCCCTCTAGGTCGGCACGCAAGGTCAGATATCGCATTCCAGCCATCGCCCTATCCGGCGATCACTTTCCTTAGCGCAAGCCCCATCCACCACCGTGATCCTCCCCCGGTCTGCTATCTGCACCATTTGCTTGACAGGCCCAGCCCAAAATCCCGAGGGGCCCCGGTCATCTCCAATCAGGCTGCCTCATAAGTCACTGGCATCAACCAATTTCTTCACAAGTCTCGATTAGTCGGTCTCCTTACCTGACAACAATATATACACAACGTTCGAGCCCCTGTACTTCACATATTATATCCCTTGGGACTCTATCTGCTCCTCAGATTCTCACTTCCCTCCTGATTTATGATTCGGCATAGCTGCAGTGTCAATCAAGAAGCTCGGGTGGTTTGCCCTCCTCAAGGCCGACCATAACACTGGGCCGCTAAGACAAGTCTTGTGGTCCGTGAGATAGAGCTAGAGAATTCGTCGTTTCGTGGTGGACGACCATTGCGCCCATCTTTCTCACTTCTCGCGTGCTGATGAGAAGGCGATCTAAGGTGTAAGCAACGACTAGCGATCTCGTACCTGGCATTAGCTGCAAGACACAACGCCTAAGGGCTACAGGTAACCCTAACGCCCGCGTTTCGGAGGACTTATAAACACACCATTGGTTCGCTGGAGAATTTGGGAAGCTACTAAATGGAATTTTGACGCTACATGTCCTCGAATCTCCCCTCTAACTGGAATCCCCTTCAGTCCTCTCGATTTTCAGCTCCTGACGATCCTACTAAGTCTGACCGGTGGCCACACTTGTAGTAGAGCAAGCTATAGAACTTTATCTACCATCTAAGAATCCTGCACACCCACCAGAAACGTGGTAGGACGTTGACTCGCATGCCGGAGACCAGGCATCGCCCGAGTCGATATCGTTGTTATCTGGAATCGCAATTCTATCCCTACTACTCAACCTGTGGTCAGTCGTGTGACCACCAACACAATATCCCAGCTTCAAGCGATCCATGAGACACGAACTAGGTTCTATCATCTATCGGACGCTGGCAATTCGCCGAACCAGTAAAGTTTCTTTCAGAGAGAATCATTCCGGTACTTCATTCTAGAGCAGAGTGTTCCTTGCGGATCTCTACCCCGAGCTGGCCAGTATCTGCAGGTCTCAGAGTTCCTCTCTTCCTGAGACGCTTTTGGAAGTTTGAGTGGAGCTTTGCTGTTTTCTGGAAAGGGCTGTGGGCCAGTAGGCGTTTCTGGAAACCTTGGGATCTGGCTCAACTTTGGAACGGCAGCACTCGTTACGCCTCACCACTACGCAAGCACGTCAAAGCACAAGGGAAGGCTGGTTCAGAGGAAACGGACTAAAAGAGTCAGTGCTCAGCATCGATCTATTACTGCAGGGCCGTTTGCTCTACTTGCAGCAGATCGATCAAGCAAGGGAGGGCTTGCCACAACACCAAGGACTATCCCGGCACCGGATGACGGAGGGTTTACGACAAAAGTAAACCAATACACAGCTCCAACGGCCTCATTTTCGTCGCCTCGCGCAACTATACCTGCTTACAATTCTCACCTAAACGCGCTGTCCGTCATTCGACCTTCTTGCTTCTGCAGTGGCTGCTATTGTGGCGTCGAAGCTGCTTTTTCACTGAGGACCCGGATTCACATTCACACCTGCCTTGTGTGTTGAGGCGGCCCCTGCCCGAGGTCAAAAGTCAAATATTAAATATCAGCCTCTCTCAAGGAGCTCTCCCTTCAGCAATTTGACGACTGTTCACACACAAGGCACGCTATACAGACACACCTTCGCAAGCATTCTCTGGCTTTGATCACACTCTCTCGGATCAAGCAGTTCGAATAATCTCGGTCTACGTGGATGAAGTCGAGATCTGAGGCACGCCCAGTCGATTAACAGGAAAAATCACTGAATCTCAGCAAGCTGGCATTATTATAGTCGGCGCAAAGCACCTTGGACGGGGGTGCATCTACTGGATCGGTAGTTGGTGGGTGGGCTCCTTCGAAGCCTCTGAGCGTGGGATGGACGATAGCAATAATCCTCGCAGGCAGAATGATCCGCCACTTGCGGAGACAGATTCTAGGTTTGGTGGTAACCAAGGACAAGCAGGCGGAGGATTTTCGGGCGCGTCTAGAGATCGATTCAGGAATGCGCCTCTTACAACGCCTCCGAGTGCAGGCCGAGGGACAGCTGCGACGTATACGGCGGGCTACTATCAAGAGCCACAGTCAACATTTCCTGCGGCGTTATCTACCAATCCTCTACAGTACCAGCAAGGCTATCCGCAAGATCAAAGACAACAGCAGGGATTCACCAGTTATGGTCAAGAGCTCATGTACAATGTCGCACAACAAGCACCGCCCAGCACTGTTTATGATTCCCCTCAGCAATACCAGCCACGGCAATCTGGCGGGATGCAGCTAATGTCCGACGTTGCAGCACCGTACTTCTCAAACGAGCCGAATAGTGTGTCCGGTCCACCTACATTACAGCACCAAGCCTCCTCGGGCTCCTCTGCCGTCTATCAACAACATCAACAAAGTTCCGGAGACCGGACTTCCCTGCTCCAGCAAGGTTTTGCACCCTCGGTGGCTGTGGGAAGTCTGCCTCAGTCTACAGGGGAGGCATTGGAGGAGGAAGACTTTCCAGTACAAGGGCCGGCGATGGAAGAGGCGTACAGCATGTACCAGACTGCTTTGAAGGAGATATTTCAAAACATTATCCAAGGTCGCCTTACGGTAGCGGCGGAGTCTCTGCTAGAAATATCGGAGTGGCTTTTGGGTCATGTAGGGGATTTAGGTCGGGTTGCCTTGCTACCATCTTTTCTACCTACTAATTTAGTTTGATATAGGTCTTACTGTAGATGAAGCCGCCCTGCATTCTGATCGAATACGTCTCTGGGGAGAATTCAACACTGCTTGGCTCGCGATCTTCCAGAAGCAAAAGGACTTGCTCAATTCTAGCCAAAGGATACAGCCGTCTCAAAGCCTGATGACCCGAGAGTTCATCAGCAAAATGGCCAAAGATCTTATACGAATGTGCGACGCAGTCGAAAAATATGGTCTTGTGGATTACCAATATGGCGTTGCAGAAGAGCAGATAATGATGAGTAAGCATTACATCTATTTCAATGTCAGGAGCGTCAGCTGATTTTGTTTCAAGTCTTAGAAGAATGTCTCGATCTCCAAGAATCTATAGAAGGTGTTGACGAAGGTGCTCCGGGAAGAGCGCTGGCTTGAGCTGTGTATTACTTGTGTGATGAGGTCATTGTATCATTTATTACTCATGCGCCCTTGACTTTAGCGTTTCTATTTTGTTGGATATCATGATCATGCCTTGGTTTGGGTCATTCCAGATCGGGCGCTTCAGGATCATTGGGGGTGGGGGTTCTGGTAACAATGTATTTATGGCATCTACGGAAAGGGTTGTATGCATAGGCTACAAGCTAGGGGCGTTGGACGACAAAATAAAAGAGAAGATGCTTTCACGAGCACGTTGGTGACGGTGGTAGGGAGGGATCCAGGACCGGGGGTCCTAGGGGAGTTACTGCGAGGCAAGGAGCCTGGGCCTTGCTTGCTGGTTCCTGTACTATACATAGCAAAAGCACATATACTGAAGATAATAATACCCAACATTTTGCATAAGAAATCCCGAGGCTATCACTCTTGGGCCTCACCGCATTGAGAGACAGGCTAACGCAGCACATGACTCCCAACGCTCGATCTCCATATAATTTTATCGGATGCGAGGCTCCTATTTCTCCATTTGGTGGCAGCGGCATGGCCATGAAAAAGCAACTTCCGCTGAGTTATATCCTTGCTTACACCACTTATCGATCTTGTGACACAATGATCTGGTTGATCTAACATCAGGCGCACAAGTGATGACTGGTCACCATTACCTTCAGACACCACCACTGATGGTCTATCTTTCCTCTCTAAGCCACAATTGGGCTGCCACCGCCCTCGGCTCAGGTATGCAAGATCTACATCTTGCATCGGAAGCCTTGGAAGCCTTGCAAACCTCAGGATCGCGGTAATCGGATACTTTCCGAGTATTGCCACCATCCCATCCAGCAAAGACAACAAGAAACGATACATGCGACGCGGAGCTGCAGCCTTGCAGAATGATAATCTCTCAGCGGCTCATGGTCCCCATGCGTAGTGGCGAAGACTCCGGGATTTGAGGCGCACTGAGCTACCATGGTCTCGGGATCCGTTGCGGAGCAGTGGCGCCGTAGATCCTCCCTAACATACGGGGCTGGGAGTGTGTGGTTGCATTCGCGGCAGGGTCTAGACTACCTGGCGCGGATGCAGATCCGCGGGAATACAACAGAGAAAAAGAAATTGCGATGTTGTTCTCTTGGGGTGAGGTGAGGCTGATGAAGGATTGATTGCTCAGGGATTGTCGCCGAAGTCCACAGATAAGCGTGATTACGATGTCAGATGTTGAAAAGGAATTCACGTTATTGGATTTTAGATACCGGTATTTGGGAAATCTGGCTTTCGGAATCGAATTATTGGCTCTGTAGGGCTCACGTAGCTGTGGAGAAGTAGTACCTAGGCCAATATAGACCAGGTTTATCGAGGGACTGGATGGCTGCCAATCGGAAAGTCACCTATAAGACTGCAATTATAGCGAGGCGTCCGCCCTAGGGAGATATTGGTAAAGTCCCACTCCGCTGTTCCGGTCGTTAGCTTTGCCTCCTTTAGTGAAGGCTCTTCAGGATATGTAATGTCTTATGGTTTTGATAGAGCGAGTGGACGAGCTGCTGTTGACCAAGTTACCCATCTGTCACATATCTAGTGGATATTTGTACTGTCCCATCTTTCCTTTTTGCTGAAAGTCACTTGTTTCTTCAGGAACATTCAGCCATGTCATGGATTCTGTCCCCGATAGCAATACTCACGACTGGCGGCCGTGCCCAGGATGTATCCACAGCATACTGACTGGGCTTTCAAGAGTCCAGGGCTGGAAGGCGATAAACAGATGCTACCTCATTTAGCAGAACTTAGAGCAAACATGCTGTTCACAATTCCGAGCCCTCTCCCTTTAGTACCATATTTTGAAGCCATTTTCTTGAAATTGAGAGACAAATTTGACAACAGTTCCAACCCTCGCATTCTAGCCGCGACGGACTAGTTTTGCTATGCATTGATCATTCGTATTGGTGATGCTCTATGCTGATACGAAATCCTATGACATGCTATATGGTTCGACATATTAAGTATTACATGCCGTATCGATGGAATGGTAGGATTTGGACATGAGATACTCCATACAATATAATACAATAAGTCTTATCTTTTGACCCATGCTGGCTTCTTTCTTGCTTTGACATGACCAGGTTTCTTTCTCTCCACTCTTCTGGGATCGCGAGTGAGGCATCCAGCTGTGATTAGAGTTAGCAACGGCATCCTCAATCCTGGAACAGTTGAGAAGTTAGAAATGAGAAGATGGCAAAATTACCTCGCCGTAGTGCTGGTTTCAAGGCTGGCTCATGTGCCATCAAAGCCTTTCCAACCGCCAAGGTCAAAGCCTCAGCTTGTCCCGTTGTACCACCCCCCGAAACAAGAGCCCAGATATTATACTTATCAATTCTTTGCGTGGCCTTCAACGCCCAGATGACGCTCTCTCTATCATGAACTCTCCCAAAAGCTTCCACAAGCGTCTTCCCATTCACCAACACCTCTCCAGTGCCCTCCACAAGCCATGCACGAGCAGTAGATGCCTTCCTTCTCCCAGCTCCAAGAGTTCTTCCCAAGCTGTCAATATGTGGAGCCTTTCCCACATTCAGAAAAGGATTGATGTCTTTCTTGTATTCATTCAAAGCGTCCTTCACAGGTGTGGGCATCAGGGATGGATGGATGTGATTGAGTCTGTGTAGCACCCGGAGAATCTTGTGATACTTCGAGGCTTTGACCGCTTCCCCCACAGCATCTCGATACTCCGCCAGAGACCGCCATGCTACTCGAGGCGCCTCGCCGGGTCTGAGGATCGGAAGATTGCCGTACCTTCGGACGAGACTGTTGAGTGATAAAAGATCGTCGGTGAAATGTGGCTGCGCGGTGAAATATGAGGATGATGTAGGGACAACTCGAGCATAGTAAATGTCTTCTTGCTCTTCTTCCATCGCTGAAAAGTTAATCTCTGGAGCAGCAATGCCAGCTCGTACTCTAGTAGATGTCGTGAAGGTTCGCGGACGGATATTAACGGGGCGCTGTTGCCTGACGGCAATTGATCGAGAGGAGCATGCGCACCGAAGAGTTTCCCTCAGGCTCATGGGAAGCCATGCTACTTTCATTTTGAAGCTATGGCTGCCCACGGCTGGATGTCGTAGAGCTTCTTCGACCCTGCTGCTGCTGAAGCTCGTCTTGCTCTAAAATATTGCTTCCATCACGTGGTAAACAGCTAGTCCCAGATAGGATTGGTGGGGCTCTATTTGCAACACCAGATATTTTTTCAATTTGACTCGATCTTGTTGTAAAGCAAACTCCCTACAGAGACAACACGGCAACATGGCTCCTTTCGGAAAGCTGTATACCTACCCAGGCAATCCTCGTTCGACTGCCATTCTCGCCGTCGCAAAGGCCAACAATGTAGAGCTTGAGCTTGTTGAGACCGTGCCTGCCAACGGTGTCTCCCCCGAGTACCTCAAGCTCAATGGACTTGGCAAGGTCCCGACTTTCGTCGGCGCTGATGGATACGTCCTCCATGAGGCAATTGCCATTGCTATCTACAGTACGTCAATTATATTATCTCCAGATCTTGACTCGAAAACCTCGATCCTACCCGGGACCATGTTTCCCTCTTGCTATGATGAAGCAAAAATGTCATACAGTTATCCCTGTCTTAATCATCCGTGTTGATTTTACTAATTAGACTCTGAGCAATTTCCATAATTTGCATGACTCTTCGACTACTGTGAGCTTTGGAACAATGGCTGACGGTGTATAGTCACCTCCCAGAATGAGAAGACCACCCTTCTAGGCAAGACCAAGCAAGAGTGAGATCTACCACCACTGCATATTTGTATCTCACACTGACACCCAACTCAGCTACGCTTCGATCCTGAAAGTCATGTCATTCTTCAACTCTGAGGTCCTACCAACTCTTGGAGGCTGGTTCCGCCCGCTCATTGGCCGTGACCCATACAACAAGAGAAACGTCGATGATTCATCAAAGGCTGCCAACAAGGCTGTTGGCGTTATTGATCAACACTTGCTCCACAACACATACTTAGCTGGTGAGCGTGTAACTCTTGCTGACCTGTTCGCTGCGGGTATCATCTCTCGCGGGTTCCAATATGTGTTCGACAAGAAGTGGCGCTCTGAGCACCCCAACGTCACTCGTTGGTACGAGACTGTCTACAACCAGCCCATCTACTCTGCAGTTGTTGACAAGCTCTCGTTCATTGATGAGGCAGTCAAGTATACCCCTCCTAAGAAGGAGGAAAAGCCAAAGAAGGAGGCCGCTCCGAAGGCCGCTCCAAAGCCAAAGCCGGCTGAGGATGAGGAAGAAGAGGCCCCAGCTGCACCCAAGCCTAAGCACCCTCTTGAGTCGCTGAAGACCACCCTTCCTCTTGATGAGTGGAAGCGCCAATACTCTAATAACGATACCCCGGATGCCCTGAAGTGGTTCTGGGAGAACTACAATCCTCAGGAGTACTCTCTGTGGAAGCTTGACTACAAGTATAACGAAGAGCTAACACAAGTCTTCATGACTTCCAATCTAATTGGTGGATTCTTTGCTCGCCTTGAGGCCTCTCGCAAGTACATCTTCGGATGTGCTTCCGTTTATGGTGCTGCGAATGACTCTGTCATACAAGGTGCCTTTGTCGTCCGTGGCCAGGAAGCTCTCCCAGCTTTCAATGTCGCTCCTGATTACGAGAGCTACGAGTTCACCAAGCTTGATGCCAGCAAGCCTGAGGACAAGGAATTTGTCAATGAGCAGTGGACTTGGGAAAAGCCTGTCATTGTCAAGGGCAAGGAGTATCCATGGGCTGACGGCAAGGTCTTTAAATAAGCATTCTAAAATTTTCAAGACGGGTTCCTTGTTGGGCAAGATGACGTGAAACGAACATGATGAATGGTGGATACTGGGTAAATGCCTGAGCTTCAGCTAAGTCATGCCATAGACACAATGCAGATAGATAGCGCACTTGAGGCATATCGTGTTTGTTTAATTGCCTGTGTAGACTGTACCCAACCCTCAGCTATTATACATCATGAATTCTATATTGTACATGCTGGGGTATCTGAGATCTAAGAAAGTCGTAGAGATCATAAATGTTGCACAAAGTCCATTCCAAATCCATTAGCCAGACGCCATTGCTGCGTGAATACCTCCCTAGAGTCGAAAACATCCTTACTGTCAAAGACTCTCCAAGTGTGACGGACTTCGAAGTGATGTCCGCAGCTATGATCATAGCTTATTGTTGGACCATGGAGTTTTGCTGCCTCATTGAAATAGTGGGACTAGCAGGCGAAGCCCTCGCAACGAACGGCGTCTTTCTCATATACGCACTTACATTATCATGTAGGCTGAGCTGATTGATATAGTCATGTACCTGCGGTAGAATATCACCCGTCTCCTGCTGATCCCCTAAGTACTCCGGGATCTGAATTATACTGAACGGCTCGCTTTTGCCCTTCTCCACCGAATCATCCACCAGCACCGTGTTCGTCTGGTCCCAGTTCGCACCGTAGCTATACTCCGGGTGGCTGGCGGCAATCTTAGGATCTGACCAGATGGTCGTGAGCCGCTTATAGCATTGTACACGGCGACTGTAATCGGCGGGCGTGAGATTGAACTTCTCGCGGCCCCAAATGGCTACGCAGCGTTGCTTCTCCTCTGGGGTGAGAATGGCGTCCACTAATGCAGAGACATTCTCAGGACGTGCAGAGGACCAGATTATGACTTTGAAAGTGTCGATGCAGTATTTGAGAAAGCGAGCAGCGTGAGGGCGCGCTATGAATTTGCGTGGTTGGGCGCGCGTCGGTCGGTAGAGGAGTGTGCCATTGAGATCGATGACTACTAGGAGGTGTTGAGGAACTTGTACGCACTGTGCTGGGCGTTTGGAAGCGGCGAGGTAGATCGCAGTCGGAGATGGAATGCCTCCTGACGCTGCGGAGGGTTCAACTTTTGGGTCTCTTCCATTCTCCATCCTTCTAGCTCTAGTCCTGCTCTTTCTAAAACTTTGAGGGCTTGAATAATTTGTGGTGTTTGTCCATCGAAGGTTGGGATGGGAAGGGCTGGCCTCTGAGACTTTAAGTTTCTGGAATGACTCTGCGACGCCTTGTAGGTCATTTGCTGTGTCTGTGCTCTTTGATTGCTGGCAAACCAGAGGCACCACCGTTTGATACTTGTTGGCAGGCTGTTGAAGGTGTACTTCAGCCGAAGGTGACACTGGTGAATGTGGTCGGCGCGGTAGGTCCCGTGTCATTCTGGTACTTGGGCTGAGAAATCGAGATAGAAATCTAATAGCATTTGCATTTCTGTATGCTAGGCAAAACAGACTTTGTGGAGGACGCAACATGAGCGTTGACGGGATGTCAAGAAAACCGCAAGGCTGACAATTTCTTCAAGAACGTCAGACGGCCCCACCCGTACATTCACTAGTGTAGCATCAAAATTCCACAAGGCTGCGACTTAGAGGTCAAATTTCTGGCACCACTCCAGGCAACTTGAAATGGCTTCAATGAAACGGAAAGCGTTGGATAGTGTCTTACGAAGACGGTTGAGGGCCAGGAGAGGATCGAGTGAAGAGATTGACGATGACGCTTCATTGTCAGAGAGCTCCGCCGCCAACCCAAAACGTCCTTTGGATCCAGATCCAGATCCAGAAGGTCAGGACTCTAACGATGAGGTACGTACATGATTATACACAAGATTTGAAGGCCAAGTTTTTATGGTTAAACAGTCAAATCCCTCCCTGCCAGAGGAAAGCGATGAAGATGACGAGGCTCAAGATATAGGAGCATCAATCTCCTTTGGCGCTCTGGCGAAAGCCTCGGAATCCCTCAACGGCTCGAATCGGAAGAGGAAGAATCCTTCAAGCTTAGCGGGTATGGATGACTGGGATGATAACGAAGCTATGGAACGAAAAGCAGGCCGTAATGACCAACGAGATTTTAGTCGTACCAGCAAACACGCACCAACTGAAATGTCCAGCAAGAAAGCTGTATCGCGGAAACGAGAAGTTATTCCCGTCTTCAAACGCGAGGTCCGGGATCCAAGATTCGAACCTATTTCGGGACATGTAGATACTTCAAAGTTTCGAAAGGCTTATAGCTTTCTGGATGATTATAGGGAAGACGAGATGAAGGAATTGCGTACTGCAATCAAGAATGAGAAAGATGAAGAAAAGAAGGGGAAGTTGAAAAGGGCATTGGTGGCGATGGAGAACAGAAAGAAGGCGCAGGAGAGGAAAGATAAAGAAGAGGCTGTGCTGCAGAGGCACAGAAAGGAGGAGAAGGAGCTGGTTAAGCAGGGCAAAAAGCCGTTCTACTTGAAAAAGAGGGAGGTGGAGAAGAGGGTCCTTGTCGATACGTTCGGAGAGTTGAAGGGAAAGAAGTTGGAAAGGGTCATGGAGAGAAGGAGGAAGAAGATTGACGAAAAGGCGAAGAGAAAGATGCCGCGTGCGAGGAGGGAAGCTTAGACATGGAATGATGGTGATTTGGAATTGATGACCCAGTAGGTGTGATAATACATGTCTATATATACACATTGCTTCGCCCTATCTACAAGATGCCCGCTTTTTTCACGCTATTTTGAAATAGTTCTCGACATCGTACACGACTTCCAAGTCGAGCACACAGCAGAAACGCTCCACTGAGCTTTCTGTGCAAGCTATATGTCTCTTCTGGAGGTGGCGCTAACCTCTCTCTAATCATCACCGGGATCAAAGCTTTCACTCTCTCCGTAATCGTCTGGTCCCTAAAATCATATATCTCAGGTGATGAATCGAGGAAGGGCTCAGCCAGTGTCAGGACAGAGGTGACATGCGCATTGACCATCGCTTTCGATTCTTTGCCTGTAAGATATCCCAATTGGATGGAAAGATCGCGAACTTTCTTCCTATCAGAAACAGAAGCAGCCGCAAGCACGTTCGTGTATAAATTTATAAACTCTTCCGGATATTCTCTCGATGCACCAAAGTCCAAAAGCTCTAGTCTGTTTGTCTTGGAATTATAGAGGAAGTTGGTCCAGTTTGGATCTGTTTGCATATATTTGAACTCCGTTATTTCGCGGAGGCAAAGTCGCAGGATTTGGGTCCCAATCCAATCTCGTTGCTCTTGAGTGAAGCTCTTGACTCTCGTCACTCCAACTCCGTCCAGGAACTCCATGGTCAAAACGTGCTTCCCAGAGGCTTCAGCATAGACCTTGGGGACGACAAACACATCTTTCTCGTCTGCGAGTAGATTTCGAAACCGTTCTCCGCATTCTGCTTCTCGAATGTAATCGCACTCCCAAGCCAGCTCGGTTCGGGCATTAGCAATCGTCTTATCAAGGAATAGGCCTTTTGGTAGAAGTCGTGACGCAGTGAGCAAAATTGCCAGGTTATTCAAATCGGAATCGATAGAATCGGAGACGCCCGGGTATTGGACCTTGACGGCTACTGGAGCGCCGTTGGATTTCAATACAGCTTTGTGCACCTGGCCAATTGATGCAGCTGCTATAGGCTTTTCGTCAAAGCTCAAGAATAAATCTCGCCACTCAGGTCCGAGATTGTTGGCTAGAACTTTATTGCGTTGAGATGGTGGCATATAGTCCGCACGGTCTTGTACTCTCTGCAAGACCTCCTGAATTGGCCCAGGAAGCATCTTGGAGTCCTGGAAGCTGATCATCTGACCTAATTTCAATGCTGCACCTCGCATGCGAGACAACTTTGCCACAAGCCTTTCCATGTTGCCGGCACTCAGCATGTAGGATCCTTCTCCTCCACTTCCACTCACACGGCGTATACTCTCACTAATAGCACCTCCAAACATTCCAGCAGCGAGGCCGCCATAGTTCCACAACCTTCCTAGTCTCGATGATGGAACTTTTGATTCTCTCAGCTCATAAGGCTTCGATTGCTCTACCACTTCCGTCTAGCTTACTGTCAGTAATCAGCAGGGACTAAATGCTCTGAGTTCTGCATTGCTTACCTTTATCTCATCGGCGTCTTGAGATATGTCTTGCGCTAATTTTTTTGCATCTTCTTCTGAGACATTCGAGCCGCGAGGAGTTTCGAGGCCAATTTTCGAATTTTGCACCCGTCCACCGAGTGATTTTGCAACCCTTGGACTGTGAAACACAGCCGTGTTGATACCTTCCGGGGTCACCTCTTCAGCTTCTCCTACTTTCCCAGTATCATAGAAGGTATCTGGGTTCAAAATCGCATCTGTTGTATTTCCAAGTCCTTGGGAATCTGAAGGATGTTTCGGAATTTTCACTCGAGGAAGCGAAGATAGCTCTGATGAAGTATGCGTTGAACGCTGATTGAAAGTGTCCTTGTCGGGACCTTCTGCTCCAGGCGGCGCAATAGAGTCATCTAAAGCGTTTGCAGCTATCGAGGGTATCTGAAATTCAGAGTTCCGTTGAGCAATCCTGACTGACTCGGAGGATTGAGGTGTCTTTGCCGGTAAAGGAATTGTGGAAGTGTCCGAGGACGCTGGCTCTAGACCATCATTGTCTAAAGGCTTTTTATGTGGCTCGTCCTGGGGTCGGATAAAAAAAACATCATCATCTATTGGAGCAGCTCTCTCAGCAACATCGGTTGAAGGTATCGTGCCGTCGGGAAGAGGATAACGATCTGCCTGTTCCTGCTGAATGTCCAATTCACCCTCTGCTGGTGGATCCAGAGGTGCATTTCCCGGGGATCTATCATAATGATGATCCTGCTCTAATCCTTCCTTCACGTTCGGATCCGGCTCTCCTTCTGTAGACTTTTTGCTAGGAATCGACGCTCCATGGTTCGATGTTTCCTTTCCTTCGTTCGCAATGTCGAAAGCCCAAGGCGGCGTGGTCTCGTTCAGACGCGACGCGAGGATTGAGGCAGCTTTGGCTGTTTCCGTGACCCTATCCGTCTGGTTTCTTACTGCTTTTGCTACTGTTGAGGTACGATTGTACACATCAACTTGTCTAGCCCTCAGCGCGACATGCTTCTGCACAACACCTCGGGAGACATTGAAGATGGCCGCCAAGTCCAAGAGCCTTTTCCCAGCCATATCATGTCATGTAAATCGGCGCCCTGATATTCGATTCATATTTGTTGTGTTGAGCGACAGGAGCCAGCTTTCGGAGGCTTCCAGCTCAGAAATACTCGCCAAGCTGGACCCCTGCTCGTGACGCAGTACATAGTCGAACAGCCCCCCCCCGCACTCCCCCTTCGCTTCCTTATAGGGGCTCAGAGGTCTGGAAGACACATGCTCTCATCGATTGGCCAATCCTCACTGCCTGAGTATCATTGGAGGTAAAACGTAATGAATTTTTACATCTATACCGCTCTGTAGACAATTTCTATGGTTTATGAACTCCAAAATCAATGGGTATTCCTTTCTAATATCCAACGCCACTCAGTCATATACGCATATGCCGCTAATGTTCATGCTGATGCTCCGTGCTACGTCCCAGAAACCGTTATTTTGCAGATGGTGTCCACCGTGTCCGCAGTCCCGACTTGGGCTTGACTGTACGAGGAGTCTGAATTCCGAATGTGTCAGGAGTGCTCCGAGAACCTGCACTGCCAACTCTGGACCAAAGTCTTTGCGCAGCAGGAGTAAGCTGCCCCGAGCCAACTCTTGGACTGCTCGGAAATTTGGGGACAGGCGTAATACCCACTTTCCCCGTCATTCCATTTCTGATAGAGGTCCGTTTTGTTTTCGCGTTCGAATCGACCATTCGGTGGTGTAGATCTTCTCTCCTACTTTGCTCCTTGATCACAAAAGGATTTTTGACAGCCTCGCCCTTTCCCAAGTCAATGATCGGGGCAGGAGAGTATGTATCCACTTCAGACTCATCGTCCACAAAAGCATACCCATTGACACGAGGGGTCTCGCTCCCGTCAGCTCCAGATTCCGAAAATCCGGCCCGCTTTCGCCCGGATATAGCATCCTTTACAGCAGATAACGTAGGTGATGGTGGTCTTGCAGTATCTCCTGTGATGTTTACTGGCGCTGGCATGCGCGTATTGGCGTATTCAACTCCTTTTGGCGCCGCTCTTGACTCTGCTTGCGCTTTCTGGGAGACTGTTTCGACAGAATCCTCCACGCTATCCGGTGCAAACATGAGTCCATTGTTCGGTTTTGATCTCCAAGCGTCTGGTCTTGCTGGTTTCTCTGAAGAATCCTTGATAGCGAGCCTATCCTTCTTCCCTCCGTCATCATTAAGTGATTCTCGAGACTGCAGCAGCTTCACCTCAATCTCCTTCTGCTTTAACATCATCTTTGAAGGCAATGTGTTGTTGGCCGACCACATCCAAGCATATTTTTCTGCTCGTTTTTGGTTCTGCTTGTCTACAAGCTTATAGAAACTCTCGTTATCTTCGCTGGTATATAAGGATTGGAACTTGTCCAGGCTCATATTCGTATCCACGACTGGACCTTCTGGTGCCTCCGAAGCGGTTGTGACCTCCGATCTGACAGTCCCAGGTGTTGCACCGGTATAGCCAGTTGGTGTATCAAACGCTCGCATCGGTGTTTGGACGGATGTGCCTCGTCTTCCCTTTCTTCTCCCTGGAGTCATAACCTGGGCCAGCCGGCGACCCGCACTGGAAATCCATGCGCCATCGCGAGACTCAAGGGCATCCAGATATTCCTGCTGAGTCTCTGTTTCGAGCAAGCCTGGAAAGAAGTCTCGCGCGATGATTTCGGAGATAGCATTGGTATACGATTCTTCATCGATAACGTTCTTGGGGCGCTTGATGCGCTTCGGTGGCGGCGGCGGCGGCATCAGCTCGGTCTCTGTAGATCGGCGAACAAGCGCTTTTGAATCCATCTTCAGTACCTTTGAGAACGTGTGGCCATGACCAGGAGAATGTAGAAGGTCTCTGCGACAGCTGTTCGCAGCGCAGCCTAGCGTTTAGTCAACGCTATGTGCTAAGCTGTGGTGTCGCCACTGACAAGTTGTGGGGGGAGCGGGGAGCAGCCGATTCGTGAAATCACAAGATAGTATCCATAGATTCAGGTCTGAGGAGGACAAGATCACCGTTCGTTCTTGTTTATCGCGTAAGCTTATGGTGCTTATCGAAGAGGTTACGGAGTCCACGTCCACACCATCGGTTCAGCCTTGCGGTATGATCTGAGGACGCCGCTAGAACTAGCAGGGACTTCTCCGAATCGGCTTAGGTAGAGAGCTCCAGGTAGTGTGCACCTTAAATATGTGTAACACTATCTCGACCTCTCGCACTCCTCATGTCGAGACCTGACTTGAAGCATTCTCTGCGAACATAATCTGCAAATATATACACCCCATTCCTGAACGCTGCCCTTGGAGCATCATTTTCAGACCCGGTTACTTCACGTTTGCGCCACCAAAAGCCTTCCCATCAAATTTCTCGGCCTTCGAACATGGCCTCTGAGGAAGCTGTTGCCCTCAAGAATGAGGGTAACAAAGCTTTTGCTGCTCACGACTGGCCCACAGCTATCAACTTCTATACTAAAGCCATAGAGAAGGACGACAAGCAGCCCACGTACTATTGTAACAGGGCACAAGTATGGATTCATCCCGTCGAGAAGCATGCTCGCGTGACTAATGGGAGCAGGCATACATCAAATCTGAAGCCTATGGATATGCCATATCAGATGCGTCCAAGGCCGTAGAGTTAGACCCAAATTTCGTCAAGGTACGTTCTATCATCAATTGCTGCTCTACACCTGCCATTGCTCCTCTAAGCTATATCAGTTAGCTGACTGCCTAGGCATATTATCGGAGAGGTGTTGCCTATGCTGCGATCTTAAGACCGAGGGACGCCCTAACAGATCTTGCGATTGTTGTGAAGAAAGCGCCGAACGATAAAGATGCGAAGCTTAAACTAGCAGAAGCTCAGAGGATTGTCAAGAGAGATGCCTTTGAAAAAGCGATCGAGGTTGGAGACGAGCCATCGGCAGCCGAAGGCTTGGACCTTGACTCGATGACTGTTGATGCCGATTACGACGGCGTCCGGTTAAAGAAGGAGATGACCCAGGAATTCATCGACGATATGATTGAAAGATTCAAGACAGGGAAAAAGATACACAAGAAATATGTTTACCAAATCATCATCGCCGTCAAGAACATCGTCTTTGATGAAGCTACAATGGTTGAAACAGAGGTGGCGAAGGGTGTTACTATGACAGTCTGCGGAGATACCCATGGTCAGTTCACAGTCCCACTTTGAGAGATTCATATTCTAACATACTCAATAGGGCAATATTTCGATTTATTAGAACTATTCAGACTCAACGGCTTCCCTACGGAAAACCATCATTATCTATTCAATGGTGATTTCGTAGATCGGGGTTCTTGGTCAACTGAGATTGCGCTCCTCTTATACGCGTACAAGTGGTTTAGGCCAAAGTCTTTCTTCCTCAATAGAGGTAACCACGAGACTGATGAGATGAATAAGGTATATGGCTTTGAGGGAGAATGCAAGGCAAAATACAATGAAAGGGTTTTCAAACTGTTTTCAGAGAGCTTCTCAGCTTTGCCACTTGCGACCCTTATTGGCCAAAAGTACTTTGTCCTTCATGGTGGCTTGTTCTCAGATGATAAAGTCACGTTGGATGATATTCGAAAGCTAAACAGACATAGCCAACGTCAACCAGGACAATCAGGTTTGATGATGGAAATGCTATGGACAGATCCACAACCTCAGCCCGGTCGAGGCCCGAGTAAACGAGGTGTGGGAATGCAATTTGGACCAGATGTCACGAAGCGGTTCTGTGACAACAATGGCCTAGATGCTATCATTCGAAGTCACGAAGTCCGCATGGAAGGATACGAGGAGGAGCATGGTGGAAAATGCATCACAGGTATGATTTCCCAATTTTGTTCTCTGCCTCGGACTAAACCCTTGACAGTTTTCTCTGCCCCTAAATACTGTGATAGCACCGAGAACAAGGGTGCTTACATCAACATCGGACCCGATTACAAGCTTGACTTCCACAAATTTGACGCAGTACCACATCCCAATATTAAGCCAATGGTAAGTTGTCCATCACTTCCAACCTACAATACTAACCTTCGACTAGGCCTATGCTCAGAATAGTCTCATGTCAATGACATAAGACCCTTTTAATCTTTATCCACCTCTCATGAAATCTCTTAGCATATCGACGGGATCTGTGCAATCACCTAACGGTGACTTCTAGGAAACCATGTCATGGAACAGGCGTTGTTGGCTTTGCTGATACAAAAGCAAGACGCATATATAACCTTCGGGATTTGTAATTGTAGCATACCACCATGGAGGACTGCGTTAGAGCAGTACCAAATCAGATTTGATTTTCCGATTTCTGCCCACTTGAAGTTCGCCTATGATCCCTTGAGAACTATGTGGATATTCAATACCAGGTAGCATTGCCGTGGAGCCACGGAATAGATAGATCTTGAGCGTGATCATCTGGTACGATGACAACCTAGGCTCTCCGGGTTGTCGACGTGTCCAATCCGAATGGCATTCGAGCATGCTCAACCCTGCGACGATCCTCACCCATTCCATACATCTTTCTCTTCAGCCCTGCTAACCATACTTGCCAGCCAATTCCCTTTCCCCATCACCGTCCACCCTGCCTCTCCACCTTCACCAACCCAACCCCCAATAGCGGCCAAAAACGGACTCAAATCCCCTCTCGGTACCCTCACCCAGCATTCCCGTCGTTCGATTTTCAAGATATCAACTGAAATAGCAGATCCGCTCAGCCCTAGAAACTGAGTGAGAGCGGAGGTGAGATATTTACGAACTGTGAGGGCATCAATATTTGGAGCTGTGGAGGACGAGGCAAGGAGCTCCAGGTGGGCGTAAGAAAACGGCGGGGCTCTTATGGTGCGGCTGGTTATCTCGTGACCCCGAGAGTATGGTTCTTTGGCCTTGCTTTTGGAACTCAAAGTTGATGGTGTTGTGCTGACCGTTGAGATATCTTCGCCCGGGGTTGGCTCCGCCATATTGGAATCTGTGACGGCAGATGATGTTATAGCATCGCGCTGAACTTCTTCGTCCCCTCCTCTATTGCAATTTTCGAATTCGCTAAAACACATGTCGGGAAGCTACTTGGGCGCCGATTTTAGCGAGGCCTGGGGTTGGCTGTCCTCATTTAGAGCCTAGGCGATCTTGGATTCCTAAGATCCTTGTTATGTTCCTTAATTAATAGCACTATTTACATCTATACTTCGTGCGGTCATATTCTCTATTGTAATTAATCAATACATACATCTACACATAGCCGCATGCCGAATCAGACTGTTGGCAACCTATCAAGGACTTTGTCATTAGGGTATTCATTGACCAATACCAAGAGTACTTGAACAAGCGCACCCACCCTAGTGAAAGATCGGGTTATGAACAGATAAGAAGGATTGATAGAGAGGAAGAAGTCTGTGGGCCGTCCTTAAGGATCCTGGGGGAATACTGGAAGAAGCGTCTTTATCGACTTACATTTGTAGTTAGAGGAAGGAAGCCTCTGCGAAAGCCCTGGGTCACTGTAGCTGATAGTCAAAGATTCGCTAATTCAACCACGTAGGAGGGGGGGTTCCAAAGCGTGATAAAAGATAGCTGAATGCTCCGATTAGGTCCCCAATTCTTAATGTCCTTGGAACTTCGCTCGGCTGGGCCTCGATTGAGGTCCGAGTAATCAAGATCTTTATGCCGAATTAAAGGTCTTGGTGACAGCCACAAGACACATTTCAACGACGTATTCTGCTCCAGAACACAGGAAAGCGTGTTGAATGTTAATCTATAACTCGCAGACTTCGCATTGGACCCACTTTTCCGACCGGGACGTTTGTGACAGCTCGGCTTTCGGCGATTAAAAACGTTTGAGTATTGTAAATTAATTGATGTAACTTTCAATTGAATTCATCTACTTAATGGTAATAAAGAAAGCAAATTATCACGTGGCGATGTGGGTGACTATGATGCGCCGGAGTGGCCGAGGGATATAGAACACTTACCCCGCTGCTCTGTAATCTGACCCTCGTTTGATCCAGTTCTTCTCTGCCTTTTCAATGTCCATTTTATATAATCATAAAGAAAGTCACTTCATCTTGGCATTTGAGCAAGTTTTGTGTATCGCACCTCAACATGGCTTTCCAAGTTGAGGGCAAGACAGCTCTTGTGACTGGTGGCGGCTCAGGAATCTGTCTGGAGTTCACTAGGTTACTTCTTGAGAATGGTTGCAATGTGCTCATTGCGGATTTGGGACTTCGACCGGAGGCGGAGAAATTGGTTCGAGGGGACCATACCAAGGCAAGGGCAATCTTCAAGCGAACCGATGTCACGGATTGGGCGCAGTTACAAGCTGCATTTGACGCTGCATTGAAAGAGTTTGAACACTTAGATATAGTTTGCCCAGGTGCAGGTGTTTATGAGCCTGTATGTTGAAGCGTCTCTTTGGTTTCTGACAAGTGTATGTTTGATTCTTCTTTCGAGACCTGACAAGTCCATTCCGTAGCCTTGGTCGAACTTCTGGATTTTCACGGACAGTGCCGATACCACAGAAAGTTCTTCATACAAGAGCCTGGACATTAACATCAACCATCCACTCCGCGCCACCCAATTAGCTATCGACTCCTTCATGAGACAGAAGCTAGGTCATGGCTGCGTTGTATTGGTGTCTTCTATTGCAGCACAAAGTGCCAACCTTACAGCTCCACTGTACACGGCAAGTAAAGCTGCTATATCCGCTTTTACTAGAAGCCTCTCCTATCTAGAAAAAACAATCAATGTGCGCGTCAACGCAGTGGCTCCTGGAATCGCCAGAACTCCCATGTTACTGGACGGTACTCTCATTGATGCCCTTGACGAAGAAATTGACTCAATAGTACCCCCGGAGCAAGTAGCGCAAGCAATGCTTGATTTGATCCAAAACAAGGATTATACTGGAGGTACCGTTCTGGAGGCCGGGGCAGATTATGTCCGTGTGGTCGAACTCTGGAATGATCCTGGACCTCAAGGAAAGGGATGTACGGCCACAAATATGCCTAAGGTCTACAGCGAGACTATGAAAGTGATCGAGTCTGAGTTTGGTAAGTGATTGGGGATGATGATGACATGTGAAAGGTCGAATAGGGGACATTTACTCAGTCTTTCCTCCTTGGAAGCTTTTGGGGTTCGAATGTAACATGTGTACCAAGACATATCGAGAAAGCTGCGCTGTAATATAAAGTCACGTTAGGATACGAAAATTGTTATCCTTTAAGGCATTTTATCTTGGTTTGTTTGCTCGAGTGATCAATATCGCAGCTATCACTTGCGAATACCAGTTACGTTAAAAGAGAAACGTAATTACTCCGCCGTGCAGATAGAGCCGATCTAAACGTACAGACTTGGAAATCCGTTACCTGCAAGGACGTTCCCAACACTTTCTAGCGTACGGTTGGGCTTGAGCAGAGCTGAGTTTTGGCCACCCAAATTAGAAAGCTCAAACTTTAAGCTGAATTCATTTCTTCAGGATCACGGTCTGCAGGCCCCTGAAATCTCGAAACTTTTATATCTCGACGCACTAGACATGCTGGGTCGTACATGCAAGTCTTCGGGAGCTGAAAGTCTTGCTCGGTGCTGCAGTGTCACCCAACTAGTAACGGTGCATATTGTGATCCTTCCATCACCAGAAGGTTAACTCGAAGGAGGAGAATTCATTACACCCTCCCAGCGCCTAACTATAAAGCAACATGCGAAAGTACGGAATGACCCGCACCAAATCCTTCTGTCACTCACTCATTTGGGGGCCGTCGAAGCGGGGTTCAGGGGGGAAGGATTGGAAAAAGGTTCGACCAGGGTTATCTGTCTGTTCGCAAGCGTCGGCAGCCATTTTCCCAATATGTCTAGTAGCTGCAGGAAAACGTGGCATGTGAACCTCTGTTGGGTTACAATCCATGTGCAACATTTAGATTTATCAAATGCATGCAAAATTTAATCATTACAGGTTATTTCATCCATACCCAAACCCAATTGAGGAAAGTTCTCCAGTTTTCCTTTGTGAAGCCATCATCTGGTAATTCCAGCCTCCCTTTTCTCTTGTTACTAGCAGCCTGAACGGTGTTGCGAAGGTCGTTAGACCTCTCTGGGCCCCACCGAGCAAGCTTGAAACCATGCCTGCGAATCTTATAGCCCACGAGTAGTAAGATGAAGACCGGTACCTGTTAGAGTTAGCTCTAGTTCCTAGGTCGTAGGCATTAAAAGTCGTATCCAGGATATACTGACGCTGATATAAGATGATATGAATCTTCTCGTGTCAAATGGCCTTTCAAGATATGCGCCAATTCCATTGAATACCACCAGCAAGATACACGAAACCATACCATAAGCGGCCTTCAACCATTGCCCATGGGATTTATAGGGGTATCGAGGATGAGAGCGGTCGTAACATGCTGCTTGAGACTGGGATGCATTCTCGTACAATTTTGCTTCCTCTAGGCTGTTGTCCAGTTAGACTAGCTGGCTTAGTCAGAGATGAGAATGGATACATACGTTCTGAAGAAACGCAAATAGGTTGCACATATGACTACGTAGACAATGAGACAAGACACAGTACAGTTGGACGCAAGTTCACTCAAGCGCTGCACACAAGTCAGTATCTTAAGTAATTCCTTCCATGAGGCGGATCAGTCTACATACGTCTCCCGGTGCTCCGGTACGTCCCATGAATGCAATCAACATGAGAAGTGAAGTGGCCAGAACGGCCCTCATTGGAACCCCCGCATGGCATCGCTTCAGGCGATCCGTGATGAAGTATGGCCCCGTCTGATCCCTCAGTGCTAGAGTATGCAACACGCGAGACGCAACGTACATAGAATTGATTGCGCAGGTGAAGGACGAGAAGACGAAGACCGCGTTGAAGAAGTGCGCAGCAGTAGGTATGCCCGCTTCCACAACGGCAATTATGAAAATGGAATGAGAGCCGACGGATTGTCCCTCACCGTTAATGAATGGGTGATTAGTCGGAACCACGAACGAGGCAGTTAACAATGCGAGAACATAGAGCGTAACAATCCGTATGTTGATCTTCCTCGCCGCCATCTTCATACTTTCTGAGTCTGGTAGGGCTCTGCTTTCAGCAGCCGTTGCCACGACGATATCCATTCCCACATATGCGAACATTGTAGACACAAAAGTCGTCCTGTAGATAGTTTTAGCCACAGTAATGTTATATTTTCCACTGTGCCACTAACCATACACCGAGAAATGTCCCCAGGGTTCCTGTTATAACCCGCTCCATATCACCATCCTCATCTCTAACAACATAGCGATGATTAAAAAATGTGAATGGCGAGTTCCAATCTAAGAATTTTCGGTCAGCTCCAGCATTCTGAGGCCTCGGATTATGTAAGATTGCGAGGAACTCACTCTTGGACCCTATCACCCCACTGTAATAAGCGTTCGCTCGTGCTATCCCAAGATTTATTAGTAAAAGCCAATATGAGTACTAGGCGGCTTACGCTTCATAGTGTCAAGAACTATCATGAGTAGGATAATCATCGTGATGAATATCATCTTGAAACTCCCGAAAACGTACTCGAACTCGCCAAAATACTACCAATACCACATCAGATCCTGTGGGGCAAAAGGTAAAAATGCTTACCTTGACAGGGAGCATGTTTAAGCATGTACTATGAACTAATTAGTATATCGAAGTGTGAAATTTCGACGCGGCTTCGGTGCTAGGACCTGATTTGAAGCTGATATAATCCAGGTCCCGAATTTTCAGAGTAGCTGTCTGAAAAGGACCGGTCATCATCTCTAGAGGGAATATATAAGATATACTGACACTATGACAAGAAACAGCGCAATCCACACTGCAGCGTCAACACTTCCACCCACTTTCCAGTCCAAGTATGTCCTTCCGTCGTCATACTTAAAAGCAACAGTATTTGAAACGGCGACTAATTCATCCGCAGCAAGGATAGCATAGGCAAACCTGAAGGAGGTCAGGATAAGGCCTTTTGTTTTCGGGGCCACATTGTTTGGTGGATTACCAATATATCCTAAGCGGTATGAATCAGTTACAGGTTGGAAGCAAGTTGAAGATACGCCGATGAAGCATGCACAACTTACCAGCCTACTGCAAAACCAACTCCTCTATCCAAATATCGGCGTGGGAACTCCATTACTGGCGCATTGACCGGCATCAAGGCGGTCATTTCACCCAGACACGATATGACCGAGGATATGATTGTGCCGACAAGAATATATGAGAGGACTGCCCCACCAGCTCCAGCGCTGGCTAGAGCTTTACCGCTTCCAAGGAATAAACCTTCGTATCTTTATCAGCTCCCCAATTCAAACCGTAGACGTGAATATGTGGTAAGTCATACCATTGCCTATTGTGCCGGAAAATGAAACCATCTGAATATCATGTCAGTATCAATGAATAGGCCAAGCTATCTCTAATTGAGCAGTGCTCCCTATCATCGACTTACATTTATATGCCTCTCTTTTAACACTCTCCTAAGAACAAATAAGCGTTTGGCATGGTGCTGATACCGGATATCATGCTTCTTACCACAGACTTTCGCCGCGCCGCTCGCGGCGATCTTCGATAGATGCTGGGCGCGGGTTCAGCGGGTCCGGTGTCGTTGTTGATTGTGTAAATGCTTCATTGCATTCGTAGACCTGGGGATACACAGTTTGTGGTTTCTCATGCTCCATCTTAGAAAGAAGGACGGAGTTGAATCATGTCGCGATTTAGAAGTACAGAACGGCCTGAAAGACTACAGAAGGGCTAGGGGCATTTAACAAGATTCAAGCGGCAGCTCTAAAATGACTGGGATCGAAAGAGAGTGGGTGTGCGGGAGCGGCACAGGACAGGACCCTAACGCCCGGGGCTCGATAGCTGTCCGCCAGACCGGGGAAATCATCTGTGGATACTGTGCTGTACAGTACGCATCCTGGACGAGTTACCCAGGCCAGGGACCCAGTGATATGCACATCGTCCAATGGATCATGGATCATGGCCATGCCATCCATCAGCCAGAGGCTTGTAACCAAGGCCGATTGAAACCACCAAGTATCGCACCACAACTAGCGGTGTCTTTTGAGTTCAGGTTCTCCAGAACAGGAAAAGCAAGACATCCCTCGTCGATCGGATATTCAAAACCCCCCAATTGCGACGGCGCCAGAACTACAATAGCGCCCGCGTGCCCCCTGTTCTGGATTCGAACGAGCTGAAGATATGGTGCAGGGGCAGGCCACTAGGTTCCTGCAAATCGCAGATCCGGCGAGAGCCTGTAAGATTCTTAATACAACCGAACACAGTACAGTACACTAGCTGGACGTTTGGCATGCCGGTCAGGGAACCCCGCGGACTAGCTGATGTGCGAAGTCTCAGGTGAGGCTGATTCTTCGAGGTCCTGGAGGAGTGCTACCTGCTCTGCAGGCTCTGCAGGAGCCGACTCCTCAACGTTCGTATGCTGCATGTAGCGTAAGACAGAGCAGAGACCTGCGGAACCACCCAGACCAAGGAGGAATGAGTACGACAGCGCTCAGTGATGCTGGTGGTGCGAGGGTCTTGCTCCTCCGCTGGCGACTGGTTGCTGGTTTGACTTGCTTATCACAAGACAGTGACACCGCATTATCGGCACTGTGCCCTTCCCTTCTCGTCTCGTCTCTTCTCTTCTCGGCCTGCCTGTACGCATCCTGCCTCAAACCCTGTCCTGCTTTAGCCGGGATGCGGTCCTCAATGTGGTTAACGTTGAAGACGTACCCTGTCTGTCTGGATCGAGCCCATAGCCATCCGCACTATGGCGTCGACGACGAACTGCTGTTGCCACAAAAGCCTCTGGCATCGACTAAAAATCGTGGAGAGTTCAACGTCTCGCCGCGTGCTGTGCTGATCAACGTCTCTCAGTTGAAGCGCGACACCACAAGACGGAGCCGCCCACGTGGCGGCTGCCGAAAACTCATCCTCCATATACCATACACTAACTATACTTCCTGGCCATAGATGGCGTCGCCGGCCCCGTCGTTCTTGCGGCTCGCGAACATTTGGAGGCTCTTGGCTCTGCGGAGCGATGTCGATAGCATCATATTAGAGCTGCTCGGGATCTTCTCTCTCGAGAAGATCTATGCCGAGGCCGACAGGAAGACATACCAGCAATTGCTCACCACCTTGCTGGCACAGCTGAATGCTATATTCAACGTTCAACGCCTTTCGCTACCATCCGATGACTTGCAGGTGGGATGGTACTTGGGGTTCATTGCGAGGTACGCCCAGAGAAATGGACTGTTATCTCCTGATCCGCTTCCACAGTGCTCCATCGACAATGGGACTTTGAGAAATCAATTGTCAGTACTGAAAGTCTCTTACTAACCAATATGTCAGCTGGGAAGTCACGCTGCGCTCGATAGACTTCGTGTTGCAGACGGTCCTGGAGGGAAGAGAGAGCCTCTGGGATGCACCGATCTTGAGAAATAAGCACTTGGCCGACTTTTTGCTCTCTGCACTTCGGGTTCTCACTCTTCATCCAAAAGTACCAGCAAATCAGCGAGCCAAGGACCGCCGAGATCGATTCACTCGAATAGATAGATCTTTGGAACTCATTCTCGATAATTATCCCAGCAATAGCTCCTTTCTCCTTTCCATCTGCAAAGAAGTGACTGGGTCGTTGCGCACCGACCCTGACTCTCTCATTCTCCCTGCTGGTTTGAGACATGAAATGCCAAACTTGGCAACCGAGCTGGTATGTAAATATGTAGCAAGATAAGAACACGCTGGGTAACTGAGTCTTCCTAGTATCCCTTACCCAAGTGTTTGACATCTCAACAAATATCTGCACTTGTACCAACAGATGGCTTCCCAGGCAACTGGTTATCCCAGTTTCTGGCATTACGAGATGTCTCTCATTTTGTGGTGGCAGCATCCGTCCAGTATGTCGTCAATAGGGAAACCCGCGACATGCACCTACAGGCAACATCTGCCAGATCCCGTAATGCTGTTATGCATACTCTAGATAGTTTACAACTTCCAAGCCACCTGTCCAAGATCGACCTCATACCTACTTTTAGCGACATCTTTCGAGTCATTCTTCCAGACACGCCAGGGCTTGGACGGCGGACCTCCTCCGACTCTCAAATTAATGAGAATGAAATAGATGCGATCGATGCTCTTTGTTCAAGACTTAGTGATCGACAGCAAATTCATCGAGCGAGCGATAGAGAACTGATGCATAACGTCTCAGAAATCACTAGGAACCTTGCAGTACTTGACGATCCCGGTGGCAAGTTCAGAGGAAAGCGTCCAACAAGGTTATATGTATTCAACTGTGATAATTGCCATCTTGCTGGCGATTCTCAGCTTAGGAATTTAAGTCTTGATTTTCCAGTACGTCTAAAACTTCAGGGAAGAAAGCGCATAACTGCCTAATTACATCCACTCCAAATAGCTAGGCAATGCTAACTACTGAATCCTTCATCTAGTCAGATATTGGCGAAAATTCCGAGATCAACCTTCCATCAGATTCGACATGGTGAGAACCTCATGGCTCAATCAGCTGTCTCCTTATCAGCCAGATACAGCTTCTCTCCATTTCTATGTATCTATGAACGCTCTTGACCTTCTGTTCCCTTTGCCCATGACGTTTCATAGTATATAATATGTATATCTGCTGACCGTGGCTCCTGATCGCAGCACCACTTGCGGAAAATCCGTGACTATGGTTCGCGAGATATCTATCGTGAGGCACTCATGGGAAGCGCTCAAATCCATCCAGTCAAATGCTACCGATACCATCAACGTTGAGCGGCACATATCTAATCTATTTGAGTTGTATCCAAAGAACAATGAGGGAGGCGTATTCAATCCCAGCTACAGCAGTGGTACTTCCGGATCTCAGCAAGAATCTCTGTCTCCAGATGAGTCACTGGAGATGTCACGATTGAATCCTCAGACCTTAGTATCACCAGTATCTCCTGGTTTCAGTTACATTTCAGATCCGCCTCGTATAGGCCTTTTAGATACGTTGGATACGAAGGAAGTCATTCTTGAAACTGGAACACGGCATTCAGATGTACCTTACTCACCAGGTCTAGTAGGAAGTCCAATCTCGAGCCGAAGTCATGAATTTTTGGAACCCGTTACGCCAGCCATTTCCTTTGAAACTATTTCGGCCGTCAAGAGCCGAAAAGCTCAAGCTGCTCTTCCGCACGAGAAAGGGAAGTCGAAATGGAAAAGGTTTGGGACAAGAAAAGAGTCTGTGGAGACTTCAGCCGACACCAATCCCTTCACTTCAACAACTCTGGACCCGCAACTCGAAGAGATCTCACTGAAAGCATTAATTGCCGTGTCAAAGAAGAGCGCCAAGTTTAAAGGAGGGAGAAGTATCAATGTATTTTTATCTCAAAATTCCACGTACTCCCTTTTCTGGACATCAACCTCAATCTATCTCTGGGACATCGGCACCTCCCCTCATACACTACTTCGCACAATATCAACGGAAAGTACTTGCACTCTAGCAGCTGTCACTAAAGTCTACCTTGCATATATCATCGGCACCCGAGACCAGAAACTCACGGTGAGTCAACATTCTCTCAGCAGAAGCACATTTCTTTCCCATTTCATGTACATCTTTGGCCATTCTCTCCTAGCCTTGCGGAGGTTCCCCTAACGCTAATGATTTACAGCTCCGGATCGTGAATATCATCCAGCCTTCCATAGATGTCGTTGAATACCGGATCCCATCGTCTTGGCCTAGATGTATGGCGATATGTCCCAAAGAAAATTGTGTCGCTGTCGGATTCGACAGTTCACTGGTTAGGCTTTATTCTACGATCATTGGAGAGGAGCCACGAGAGGATCACCTGCATTTCCGTTACCACTCAGAATGCAATGAATGTCAGCCAGTTGATAATTTGTCTTTCTCAAACGACGGATCAGTTCTTCTTGGCAGTACTGTACGTGTTATTTTCATACATCAAGGTATTGTTCATGAGCGAGCATCTTCGGGCCTTAGACGTTGTGCTGAGAGCTGGGTTGATTTCCCAAAAGCGAACTAGCTCCAAAAGCCAATGTATAAAGCCTCGAAGCCATCGCATGTAGTTTCGAAATGACTGATTGCTGATCTATTGGACAGAGAAGTGCCAAGAGCGGCATGATCCAAGTCTATTGTTGGAAGTTTCCGTTCATGGCTTTCGAAGAAGTTTCGGCTTGCCGGTACCACGTAGCGCTGCACGAATCAGAGGATGGGGGCTGCACATCGGCAATTTCTCGCCCAGGTCAGGCTGGTGACAGCGATTTGATTTGTATTGCCACATGGACCCAAAGCGGCCCTCCGTGTCTGGTCCAGCCTGGGGACGGTTACAGGACGGAGATTAGGACAGAAGCTTCTTTTCGTCAAAACAAACTTGGAACTCGCATTCAATGTGCTGCATTCTCGCACTCCGGTACAACGCTTGCTTTAGTCAACGATAAAGGTGATCTCTACGAACTCTCAAACCTCAACTCGAGTACTCTAAACATCAAGAAAGTTGGTACCTCCAGAGAGCTTACAACGAAGTCTGAATCATTTGCAATGACATTTATGACACTTCCCAATGAAGAAGCAATGGTTATGGCATGGGTAAGGACCAAGTTCTTATAGTGTTTGGCAACTAGTGATAACACAGCTCTCAAGAGCACCTCACACTGAGTGCTCCGGTCGAAGACTTGAATTTCACGATGCTGATAGTCTGACAGGTTGAAAATACGAAGGGAGTCGGGTATATAAAGAAAATTCCTACTTGCTCATCTGTAAGCCAGACTTCTTTTAGATCATCTTCGTTGGTTACCTGACCTAACTCCGTTTCCCAAGGCACCCGGCACGTTAAGCTCTCCACTTATACCCGGAATATTGCAGGCGAATGCTATCACGCCTCATTTTGAGCTCCCGGCTGATGGTCCGCAATATCCGGTAGAGTTGGTGTCACCGACTACACCGTCCACGCTCGGTGGGACGAAATCCTTTGGTATGACTAATGAAAGTAGCCTTTAATTGAATCTGTACTATATCATTATGTCTCGGTCCCGGTTTAAGTTATGCCGGGCAGTGAAGTGGCCCCTTCTTGATTAAGTATGTCGCCACGATTATTACGCTGGAATATGTATAATATGGACGACAATACGTTCCAAATACTGTGAAGTAGCAACCAAGATTATAGATACAATGCAATAGACTGAAGTTATTAAGCCAAGAAGTCAAAATTTGCTCTAGTCAAGTCTGCAAATCTCATGTTACCAGCTCTGGGATACTCTTAATCATCGATCTCGTATTTGGTCTTTCAAAAGTTGTACTATTATACAAGCCTAAGACAGCTTGTATATTGGAAACCCAGCATGACTAAGTAACTTTTGTTTTATCCAGGCCAATATATCTCATGATCATTCACGTTTTCTGGTAGAAGACCTCCAATTTAGCGCAGAGATTAGTCATGGATTGAATTCGTAATACTCGTTTGATTGGCAAGAAGACGGTCACAAAGATGGACAGACACGGATCGCCATTGGGGAGTGTCCACAAATGTCGTGTTAACCTGTATTTCCGTCACGGTGACAGCCGTATTAAAGAGGTCAATCTTCTTATGGCCAATGCTAGTGCCACCAGACAGCTTTGTCCACGGCACATTCAGCGTACCGTCCGAGACCCCGTCATCAACTACTTTGGCCCAAACCTGATACGACCGAATCACTTGGCCGTTGGTTTGATCTTCCATAAGCATGATACGGTCTATCGAGGTAGGATAACCAAACTTGAGACTATAGGTGCCATCCTCTGATGTGTTGTGTGTATTTTGCGCATTGACGGGAGTGCCGTAGCAAGTCTTGACAAAGTCGCCCAGCTGCTTGTATCGTGCTGCATACCGAGCCGCGATCAGACCGCTGCGATCAGGAGAGAGATCCAGTTCTAGAAGGCAATTCCGGCCAACACTCCTATGGTAAACTTCGACTAATTCTTCAATGGAGCGCAAGGATTGATTGACACCATAGAACCAACGATCGTTGGTTTGTAATGTGGTATCGCACACCGCGGGGCAGAAATAGGGACTTGTTGAACTTCCGCCATCGTTCGAAATTCCGCTGAGGTCCGCATTAACTAGGCCGTTCCTTTATATGACCTAAATGGACTCACGTTGACCAGTTTTCTACTGGAGCCTCACCAGTCTCTGTACCTACCCATCTGCCTAAATTGATACTAAGCATGGTGATTGAGAGTACATCAGTCAACTTACTTGAATTGCTAGACAAACACTCGCCAGTCTTCACATCACACGAGTTGAAGATGACAGCCTGGGGCTGATATTGTGCTAACATTTCCTGAAGTTTGGTCTTCTGAGCTGAGCTAGATATTTGCTTGTCAGGATATCTTCTCAAAAGGTACGTGCAGGACAACGAGAGTTGAGGACCCGAACTCAAGAGAAACGTCAAGTATCATACCTATACCCGCCATCGAACCAAATCTACTCCACAGTGTCGCCATCAGCTAATTATTCAGTATCATTACAACTGGAGTGCAACTCACCTCTGTCAACTGTCCATAATTCGACCATAACTCGACTAATTGCGCGTCGACGATCTCGTCATACGTATTATTGGCTATACTCACTTGACCAGGAGACCAGGAATTCAATACTTCAGAGCCTTGAACATTCAAAAAGTTGTTCACTACGGTGCTGTAATAAAATCCATGTCCAACGTTATACTTCTCAGCTGAATCTGTGAAGCTCTTGACGACGTCCGTGCCTGCTACCGGCGATTGTGCAACAGTGTAATTGTACTTGATGGTAGTATTGTCACGAGTCTGGAACTGCACCTGACTTGGCCAAGTAGTGAAACCGCAATTATGCTTTGCTACGAGTGTGGCATATTTTGCTCCGAGAGCCGTGATGGTGTCCATCCACTGATCAGTATTGAGAAGGGCAGGATCGAACAAAGTTAGGTTCGGTACCAGACTTGGTACATTATTACATCCATCGATGCTCAGGTATGTGCCCATCTCAAAGTGGATCAGGACTCCGACTTCTCTGTCCTGGAGATCAAGTTGCTGCTGGGTCGGGAGCGCGATTGTCGAGCCATCTATGGGAGACACCCGAGACTTTGGTTCAGGGGCTGCATTCCCGCAAGCAAGAATCGCCGCGCAGGCGCCGAGAAGTCGTATGGAATGCTTCATGGCGTTAATGAGGCTTGAGAGAAATCGGCAAAGGTAAGGAGCATACATCCCTCAAATACTTGCTATCCTGCGATCTATTAATTGGCTCTGACCAGCATGCTGCGTTGACTATCCCGGATAATTTCTCACATCACCAGGGATCTGAAGACCCGGCAGGCACCTGGCCTGCCCGAAATTGCATATCAGGTCCGCATCAGAGAGAGAATGTAAGTATACAGGCGAGTTGTGGTGTTAAACTCAGATGTGCTCGTATTGTAGCCCACTGTAGGTACGTTACATAGCTCCAATTAGAAAGTCCACCAATCATCTGGTGTAGTGACTGCAAAAGCCTTGATCGTCCCAACTAGGATTTTGATACGAAGCTGTGGGGTCACTGATAAGTAGGGGTTTGGTTGCGAATAGTGGGAGTCCTGTGCACCTCTGCCGAGTGCGGGGTATGGTATAGAAAGTCACCTCCCTTTGCAGTCAATTCCTGACGTAGCTTACGCATGAAGAAAGCGAATTTTAAGCCTCAAATTATTTGGATATTTGGAAACGCCCACTCACAGCCAAGTCTATAATCCATGTTCCGTTTCATCTAAACTTTTGGGTGTCTTGGAGTGAGGAAACAGAGATCAGGATTGAGGAGCCATGAGTACTGTACACAGATAGCAATGTTTCTATTGAAAATATTTGTACGTGTATTGCCCAAAGGGTACTTTTCTATGGAGGTGTGTTACCTTATTCATCCAGATACATGAGACCAGACAATATCAGCAGGTTGAGAGGTAAAGCAAATGCAAATATAAATTCCCTTGTAGCATAGCCACTTTGCTTATCCAGTATTCAATAGCTCGATGATCTTCCAGGTGTCTTCCTGGTCGTCTTGCCCCGTCACGAGTGACCGCTCGCTGAGTACTCGCAAACTTGGAAGGGAAGCAGATCTGAAGTTGAACTGACATCGAGGAAATCAAGAAGCCGCAGCGAAGCTGAAGATGGAATGCACACTCAAATAGGGAAAGTCAAGCCCAATCCTTGAATACCACACGCTAGCGAGAGGGGCCGGGCCTGCCTAACGCTGCCTCTCTTATTTATTTCTATATTCAACATGGAAGTAATTATGAGATCGATCAAGTTTAATAAACAAGAAGTTATTTAACGATCAGGTATTTTACAAAAGACCTAATTTGAATTGAATATTGTAAATAATAATTATAATTGAAATAAATTACCTGTAATATAAAAAACACAACAAAAATTAATTAATTAAAATTAATATTATTATAAGCATACTCTTATATACCTCTTTGATACTCGTATTAGTCTTCGGCGTCACATTGATAAACAATTTGAGAAATGATATAAAATTACGAAATATAATTATTTTAAAACGTAATAGAAGAATTTGGTCTTATGATACTTTCTTAGACTGATTTCTTCTTGTAGGCAAACACCAGGTAATATAAAAAAGCCGAAGTCGACCCTCGGATGCGAGAGGGTGCCGGATATGGCCCCCCTGGGACACTTAATCAATTCCTTATTTAGATCACAAAACAACGGGCTAGCTGGACTGGAGCTCGTCAGACACGAAATGGAGCCTTAATACCAAGGGTATATTTTTGATTTATTCTGCAGGAAGAGAGTTGCCAAAAGGGGTGAGGCCTACTCAGGCCTGTACTGTCACGTCCATTCGTCGGACGTGATTGCTTAAACCCGAATACACGTCATATCCTTTCTACTCTTCGTGCTACATCTTGTATAGATAGTAGGAGATACACATTTGAGTCACGTATATAAAGCCTCAAATCAATACAATGGACTTGCAAGATTAACAACCTAATGCGGACTTGGCTGAAACAACATAACTCTTGCATTATGTATGAAATCAATACGTAAGGACTTTTGTTGGCACCTTTCCTATATATACTTCAAAACTATGAAATACTATCACTCATACATAAAGCTACTTTGATAGCGTGATGGTTGAAAGTAGCGTAAGACCTACACCGCGAGATTCTGAGCGAAATTGGACCTATTGCCATATCACTATCGTCTGAAAAGACACAGAATACAGAAATAGTTCTAGTGAAGTGATACCGCGACACTGAGTCTCAAGCTCTATCAGTTGTTCTGCGTTCTTCATATAACAATCTTTGTCTTCGTCGCCTCTCAAAGTAGCCATGGCCAGTATGCTTCCTAGCACTGGAGGATTTCACGCTCAAACAGTAACAAAAACACTTCATATAAATGAAAAAGATCGCTAGCGATAGCTTCAAGGAATTAGCATTTCTAGATGGTTGAGAAATTCCTAAACTCTTCTTAAGCGCAGCGAAATATAGCCGAGTGCGTTGGGGTGCGTTAAGGTGACAACATGACCACCACGTTCAATGGCATCTTTAAACATTATATTAGGATTATCAAAAACCAGGTACTATACACTCTCGTAAGATACGGGCGAGTTTAAGTCGCTGGGGGGTAGGATATCTGGACCTGGGTGCACAACTCAATTTTGTGCCGGGTTCCAAAGGAATAATTATTCCTTCGTCAGTTTGTTACTCAGTCTTTACTTCAATATTATTACTCTTAGTCTAGTCCTATCGCCTATTTTCAAAGCCATACTTCTCCTTCCTCAGCCGACACTGTGCCCACTGTGAAGATGTAAGGGCGAGAATACTGAGGATACAGGATAATTTTAGAACGAGGATTAAGATGGCACATTTGTATAAACATCGTGAGATATATAAGGAGGGAAAGTGTTAAACTGACCAGGATTTGGACAGTAGGGATAATATATCAATGAATATTTAAGGCAAAATGGATCCGTAGTTCAAGTACCTCACTCTAGAAAAAGTCTTAAAAGCACGCTCTTGCAGTCCTATCCCCTCCACGGTCTAAATTGCCAGTCGACAGGGGTAAGAATAAAAACCACTTTACACAAAAATGACGCAAATTTATCTTTTTAAATAATAAACCGAGGAATAGAACAACTGCTTTCGTAAGCCTAGCATGGGGCCACGCTGGTGTGTACGAGCCTATGACATGACTCCATGAAAATATTTCATTTCCGTTATTTTTTCCTCCAAATCAATGGCGCTCTCTCAGGATGCAACATCTGCAATAAGAGAACTTGCCCAGTATCCTTCTCCACCAATTCCATAACTCTCTTCCTTGCCATTCGAAGATCTTCCCCTTTCTGAAGCACAGGTTCAACTCGCCAATCACGTAAAAGTCCGGCGATCGAAGCAACGAACTCAACCTGCGAAAACTTCTTCCCAGGACAAATTCTGACTCCCTCGGACCAAGCGACGAATAACCCTTTCTGTGGCGTTATTATTGTTTCGTTCCTCAACGACTCGTCGGGGTCTTCAGTATTGATCCACCGGGATGGTCTCCATTCTAGGCTGTCTTCGCCCCAATACTTAGGGTGCGTGTGCAGTGCTATATGGTTTGGTATCACCAATGTATTTTCAGGTACCATGATATCTTTATCGCGAATTCTGAGTCGCCGTGCTTCTTTCCCCGTCGATTTCGCAATCGTAACAGGGGTATAGAGTCGCAAGGTTTCCATCAAGACTGCTTGGCAGCGTATCAGTCTCGGAAAGTCGTGTAAGTAGTTCCAATCTTCAGTCGGACGATCACCAAGAACGCAATGAAGTTCTTGGGAGATCCAATCCTGCACAGATGGGCTAGCTGCCAGGAGAACCACAGCAAATGCCAGCGTATGTGCTGTGGTATCGTGCCCGGCGAAGTTGAACACGAACATATTTCCGTAGATTTCACTCTCCGTAAGCCCACCAGCTTGCTGACCAGGCTCTCCATTCTCTTGAGAGGCGCGAATAAGCGAAGTCATCAAATTCCTTCCTGTAGGTTTTCCTTTTGCAATGGCGCGTTTTTCGTTCTCATAGACCTCAGTCATATATTGCTTGAACGTAACAGTTGCCTGATAAAGCGTTCTGAACTTGACGGGAAGATACTCAAAAGACAGAAGTCTCGTCCCCAATACCATCAGGAGAATGCAGTTGTCTAGAATTGTCTGGAGGGATTCCTTATAGCTTGTGGCTACATTACCGAGCGACTCTTCGTTTTGGCCTGGGATAACGGAGAGTCAGTTAATTATAATCAAGAATACCCCAGCAACCATTAAGACCATGCATCAACTTTTATGAAATCGTATCAAATGAGCACCAGCGTATACAAAGAAACATAATTGTTCGAGGAACTACAATACAAAAGGTTGGAAAGAGTCCGTTATTCTTACCCTGAAATTTATATGACTTTCTGAAGTAAGGTTAGTAAAATAGGCCGAGGTTAGAGGACCAAGTACTTATGGATATACCGAAAAGTTCCAAGGGCCTTGGAAAATCATATTTTCTCTGAAACAAATCAAGCAAGATATCCGGACTGCAAACGTACAGCCAGTTACGACCGGGAGTGACCAGCATGAAGAGATCTCCCATTTCAAAATGCGATCTGTACTTGTCCGCGAACTCCCAGCCACGCCAGTTATACCTAGTAAAGTTTCCAGTCCCAAAAGGGAGGCGTTCGAAGAGAGGAATAAATATCTTTTTGTCGACGACCATCCATAGTGGGTTCTCATGGCTTATAGGAATAACACGGAGCGGGATGCCGATTTTTCGAGCTTGGAGGTAATTCAGAAGCAAGCAGGACCAGGAGTAGGCAGCCCAGGCTCCACAGAGGGAGACAATTAAATTCAACACACTCAGAAGCATTTTGATTTAATTGTACCAATTCATGTATGCATTATCGAACTAGCAGTCAGCTAACAACACTAGCGATTTGTGGAACCTGTCGAAGAAAACCGACGACTAGGTGACGAGTAATGTAGGGGTGGTGACAGTCTGACTGAGTCAAATAGCGATAAAACCGTGAATTCTGAAGTGTGTCAAGGAATGCGAGAGCTTTGTTGGGATACGATTGCAACAATATGATGCTCGCCGGCAGATGTCACCTAGGCTATGCTAGAAATGGCTAGTGTGCTTCATGGCGATCTCCAGGATTTCCACTCAGGCTTTTGCATTCTGTGTAACCAGCTGGTTGTCTGGAGGCGTGATGTAGAGCTATTTTGAAAAGCACCGAGTGACAAATGCGGGTCCAGAAATGCGAATAGATGCCAAGCCCTGAGTTATCGTGCATTGCATTGCGTACATGCCAGTCTTGGAAATTCACGCAGATCCCTTTTGATCTGTTGCACCAGGATCTCCATTGGCTGTATTGAATGGGGGAATCGGAGCTTGGAGGTATCCGTCCCGTGACCCGTTCCCCAAGAAGATTCACTTCTTTCATAGCTTCGCGAGAGAAGTAGACTACCTGCTTATATTTAACATACCTCAAGCCAAAGAGCATTGCAATGCATTTCCAGCAAGCGTTCCCGTGGCAACTCCAAGTAGAACCGAATTCAAATGCCATGATTCTCGACTCACGCTATGGGATATCTGGAGACTTGCATGCTTATCATGGCCCTTCTATCAAATCTCTACTTGCGGTGTTGTTTTTGTAGTAGCTTTGAAACTTTTGGATGATATATTGAAGGCATGGTGGTACAGCTGTAAGTCACTTCGAATAATTGAAACTCTAACCTATGAAGCTCATTATCTGTTTAGACGTCTATGTTCTTGGGATCTTCTTAACCATCATCGCGTTATGAACTCGAATAAAAGTTCCCCCTAATACAATGTAACTCTAGGTTTAAAACTTACTATCAGATAGGTGGGGATACAACTTTTCAAGATGCCGTGCTTTCTTACTGTCAAGTTACTTTGAAAGGAGAGATTTTGATAGGGAATTACTTAGGGCTCTCGAACGTGATTTACACTATATTGGTCTCAGGTGCTAGTACTGTGTACTATGGCCATGAATAATCGGCCGCTCGCTACTTTCTGACCCATCCCTGCGAACAATGGTTCCTAACTCGGCTTCGCTAGAGTGTAGATATGTCTTATAGCTCCTCGGAGAGCCGTTGTCGATTTTCATTGGGATTGATTCTGCCCGGGTTCGCAGGCGTTGAGCTGAGCTTGAAAATGCATAGGTCTGTTGCGATCGAGAAGAGTGTGTGAAGAGAGTCCGGAAAGATGCCAAACAGGCGACGATTATCGCTGAGATGTAAATTGTCAGCGAAAGATTCGAAGTCGAGCAGAGACCAATGATTACCAATATTTTGCTCGATGGAGCTCCACATGTAGGACCAAGACGTGTCAGGTTGCCTTGTAAGGGAGCTAATGACTGCCGTTCGTACTATTGCAAAGGCCATCGTAATGATCACCAAAGAAAATATGCCAATCAGTGCTATCTTCTTTCGCGGCGAGATCTGGACTTTCCAAAGAAGGGAGATTGGTATAGACATGACTATTGTTCATTATTAGTTTATTTCTGCCATTAGACTTGAGCTACTTACTAAGGAAATCGGTCAATACATCTAAAGCGCAGTTGAATTTCAAAGTGAAGAGTGTACCCCGGATAGATGAATCCGATGAACATTTTGCAAAAATGTCTTGCAGAGGTGCAACAAGACACCAGTATTGTGTGTCTCTAAAGCAAACCAAGTAGCTCATTACTGTGAACGAAAACACAGCCCACTAATGTACCTTCTGTCGTCGAATATTCGTTCCAAGGACCCTGAAGAAGAGTAAGAATGCAAATTTTACCGACCACAGGCTTGTGTAGAAGAGTGCAAGGACAACTAGTGATCCTTTGTAGTATCTCTCGGTATCTTCAACCAAGGTTGGAGGTGGTGGCCAGATTTTCCCACTAGTGATGGATATGAATTGATACATCCATCCACTCACTACTTGCCAAGCAATCGCTGTTAAAAGAGCCAATATCCAAGCAAATATGACGAAAGCGTCATCCCAGAACAGACGCCTGAACGTTTTACATCGTGCGAAGAGTCGAATGCTCAAGAATACGAAGGATACGGCAACGCAGCCAAAGATCGTACCCTGGCCGCAGAACACGAGTCAGTAACTGTTGCAAAAGTATCGGCACAGGGCCTATAAGAGATGAATTAAGACTTACGAGGAAGGTTCGCTGATCCACTCTTGCTGGTTTCGTTGAAGGAGATCGTGTTGTGAACAAAGACATCTTTGACGTAGATCTCAGTGCACGCTTGTACCTTGATTCTTTGGCAATTCCCGACAGAATTAAAGGATTGCAGATTATAGGCAGAAAATAATATTTAATTTGTCGGTGTTGGGAGAATATTGCGAGTGAAGCATCACCTTCGACTCTTCGCTGGTAATACTCTAGGGGGGGAAGGACACACCAAAAGCCATATTAAGGTTCCAAATTTGTCTCGGGGAGAAGAGGGGGATCGTATCAAACAACTAACGTAAATCAGAAGCCTTAGTTCTCTATCGATCTTCATCAGAGATCCCACACCGAGAGTGGCGCATCGCAGATGCACACTGGTGTTGTGCTACCATCAACAAACCAACACACCACTACAAGCTCACCACAAACCAGAATCAACCAATCACCGAGTAAGACTCAGTTTGCCCGATCATTTTGATTCACTGCACCAGATTTGTAATGCAAGCTTGAGGCTCAGCTTCGCGGACTAGTTCTATAACTCACCAGACTGCAGGAATTTCAATATGCATAGAAATCGTACCCGAGTGGGAGGCGCAACTTCCCATTCATAGTATTTCAGTAATAGGTGATGGGAGACTAGACAGGTGAAGTACAGACATTCTAGCGTTAGGATGCTTTTCTCCCGAGGTTAGGTTACTCAAGCACTCTGAGAGTCTGCTTTATTGCGAGGAGCGCGCCCAAAAGCCCCAAAACCTTTGGCGTCAAGCATTTTCCTCTACTTCGGGGCGGCCTCCGGTTGCTGAATGCCACTGGAACTACAATCACTGTATAGACGTTTGAGCATGCCGATAGATTGAATGACTTGCTAGCAAGTTCCTATAATCCGTCAAGCACAATTTCTCTCCGTCAAATTAATAGTTACATCCATGTTATTAACGGGCCCTGTAATCCCCAATGCAGGGGTACTATCATCTAACTTGGGAAATTCTTGTTTTCGTTGTTCAGTCTGGTCGAGGTCGGCCAGCTTGATTTCGAAACGATGTAGCAAAATGGCGATAAAGCCATATACCTCTTCCTTGGCCAAAACACGCCCGGGGCAATATGTTACACCCCCTCCAAATGGCCTAAATAATGCGTGTCTAGAAAGACTTTTCATGCTTGAGAATCTAAACGCATCAAAGTCATCAACGGTCTCGCCCCAAACGGACTCATTCTTATGAAGCTGTCGGGAAGGAATGATGACCGCATTTCCTGGCTTCAGAAGCTTTCCCCCGATGGTGACAGGATTCATGACAATACGACTCACCATAGCACCCCCCGTTGAGACGTAAAGCTTCCAAGAAAATAGCATCGAAGTTGGGGGCATTGGCGCATAGCTGTTTGATATCAAGCCCTTCGCCTGTCCATGCTGATTCGGTCTCGTTTCGGACAAGGGTCAAGAGAGACTCATCATGCAACAAATGGGCGAGTATCCAGAAAGAGATGTTGTACTCGTTCGAATTCGCCCTGGAAACCATCAGCAAATTCAATGAAAGGCCGCTTTTCAAGTGACTCACGCCCAGTATATCATGAGTATTACAGAAGCCCTTGCTGGAAGATCTATTCCCATGATACCTTGTGCCGCAATAATTGTCTTAATTGACCAAGCCTGCTCCGATCTCTGTTCCTCGGGAAGCTCAATAAACTTCTTTAAAGCTTCGGTAATTTTTTCCGTGGTTCAGAGGCGGGGGAGCCGAATATATCTGGATATCGGAAGAAGATCATCCACACGTGCTCATTAAACTGTAGCATGTATTCAACAATTTTGGGCTCGATGTCATGAAGGTGGTTTCCAAACATGGAGTGCGTTGCAGCTTCGACCATGGTATATTGACAGAGCGATCGAAGCGATATCAGCTTTCTGGGACTTTGGTTGTTTGACGTACAAAAGTCCAACTGGTCCCAGAGATGCGTATTATGAAGTGATTTGAAGAAAACCTTGCACATAACGTCCATCTTTTCTCCTGGTAGAAGTTGTCTCTTATACACGTCCTCAGTCAATCGATTCAGAGACATATGTTCCGGGTTGACTTTATTGCCGGGTATATAGCACCAGTCTCCAGGCTTGGGCACATGCCATGCCAATCTCAGAGCCTCTCCATCAAATCCGAAGTTTCGGAGTAGTTCGTTTAAGTGACCGTCGAAATGTAGTGCTGTGTTATTGATGAAAGCGGCCGCAACATCAGATGGTGCTGTGACAATATAAAGCTTTCTCCCTAAGAGCTGAATGGCATAGATTTCATGAGTCCGACCTGTGTAATCACTTTGTCTTGTTAGTAAACCTGTTACTGTATTTATTATGAACGATGTAAACATTGACTCTGTACAGTCCTCTTTCTAGGAGCCGATCAGAATTCCCAAAAAATGCAAGTGTGTGGCCTAGGGCACATCCATTAATTATGAATTTGATACCTATTGAATGTAAGGTTTACCAAGAACTGATTAAACAACAGTAAGTCTTCCATTTCTCTCGCAACTTTTTAATGAAACACACTTACATGGAATCCAGTACGGAAGCTCTTTGGGGTCCTCCGGTCGCAGATAAGGCTTGATTTTGAACGTCCAAAAGTGCCACACCAGCAGACCCAAGAAGACGGCTGTTGGCAACAGAATTTACTTATTGATAGGACATGTTTTCAACAGTATGAGTAGATCCACGAACATTTCGAAGAAATGGGTTGTAGGGTTGGAAAATATCAAAATGTAGTGGGACGGTTTTTAACGGAAGCAATGAGCTGATATCTTTGAAGCAGAGAGGAATGGCGTTCGACTTATCATTTGAGCGGGGGCGTTGTATTTAAACTCTCCTATCAAAGATTCATGTTTATATCCTACGAGCCATGTTTGTACAAATAATTAACCCTCTCTCTAGCTTGATTAGGCCAGCTGAAACAGAAATTACAGTCGTTGTTGTAACACTTAGGCGAGGCCCTAGTATGCGTATAGATCACAGCCGAGCTCGCCCTCGAGTGCCTGGCTAAACAAGTGCACTGTCTATATAAGGTTGCATCGACATCACCGTGGGCCTCTGGAGTCGCGCCGCACGCTGCTTTAAAGGGTCGTCTGCGGGTGCAGCATCGGCCACAAAACCTGCAAGCCACGCGAAGTTCTCATCGAGTATTTCCCAGCAACGTGGGACAAAACATGCAAGTCATCCGGTTTAAATGAGATTGCAACCACTTATCTTTCTCGCCCAGTGTCACCCAGTATGGGGGGACAAGACATGACATGCAAACCCCAACCCAACCTCCCCCCCCCGGTAAAAAGAAGCTGTCATTCTCTTGGCCGGCAGTTACGCCTGTCGCTTTGAGAGATCCCCATTATTCAGGCCTGACCAATCGGAAAAGGGTACAGTAAAAAGGGACCCCGAGGTGCACAGAACCTCCACCATCAAGTTCACCTCTAGTTTTTCTGCATGATTTCACTCTCCAGGTGACTCTCCAGAAGCAAAATGGAGCTTTGATGTTACCTATGATATCCAGCTCGAGACCAAGTTGCTCAACAGTCCATGGGGGTGGCCTAGTCTACGGCTGATGAACGAGAATGTCAAGTGTATCTGTCATCCCACCCTCAATCTCTGAGAGGATAGTTGAAGCTGACCCACCATCCTTCAGCTGTTCTGTTAAGCGTTCGTCAACCTCAGCAACATGAGTGAGCTGATCTCCAGCAATGGCGGCACCATATCCTTCGCTAGAGTGTAATCTCCGTCGGTGCGGATGATAACATGATTTGCGAATTTGAGGGTATCTTGAGAAGCCATGATAGCGTGTTTCACGCTGCCAAGTCTCCCCAGTTGAATCAGTGACTTGAAACAGTGTTTCGCTGCGTCTTTGTACAGAAACGATGGTTTTTTTCAAACTCCTTGCAAGACCAGTCGCGCTTAATTATTTGCTTTCGGCTCCTCCGCCTAAGGTTCTCTGGGTCTTCACTTTCTTAGCTAGATAAAATCCGCACTGCTGTATTCCACGAATTCCTTAGCTTCTAGTTTTCGAATATTATCATAGAATGTTGATGCCGGTAAAGTGTCCCAGCGGCGGCGAGGCCAGCATGACTGCCTCCCACTAATTACAATCACATCCACGGTTGACTCAGCCTGTTCTCCGAGACTAGGAGTCATAATAGACACTGATCTGGACTCATGATTATATAAAGCACACAAAATGACTAACCCAGTGACAAGATATGTGTATATGCTGATACGAGCTGAGAAACCCATCTGAGACAGCTAATGAATATCCTAAAATTCAGAAGCACGAAAGACTTTTGTGTGTCTTTGATATAGGGGAATTCTTCTTGAATCGTAGAGACTAGGTTGTTATCTACATATGTGTAGTCGAGTAACATATATCTCGGTTCTTAAAGTCAGCTTCAACAGAAAGGCACACCGAGTTGCGAGTTGCTGTTCAATACAGAAGGATAAGACGACAACTGCTAAACTAAAAGAGAACTGTTCATTCAACCAATTTTGGATATAAAATTCCGCGGTCTTAAAAGCCGGTCTTACTTATTAATGCTGTAGTTATGTGATTACTATATCTCAAATAAGAGCTGTATAATTTACACAGAGCAGGTTGACAGCCCCAAGACATCTATGTAATTAGCACGCAAATCAGACTCTACGAGCTTCATAAACACAGGGACGACCAATCTACAGACCATGCCTCGTTTTCTCTCTTCTTTCTTTCCAAAACAACCCGTAGAGGGTAATGAGCCCTTCTTTCGATCAACTCCGCATACAGTCTATTCGGTAAAGTATCTAGTTTCTCTTTCTTCATGTCTGTCTTTAGATTCATTGCTGAAACAGAAATGCTGGTCAGTATATGGATATATCTATGGCTGTTATCACCGACCGCTAGCATGCATCACCAGTCCACTCATTGCTCCGGCAGTGCTGTTTGCACCCTTCTCTATTAGTCCCTTATCTTTGTTAGTAGCCCCAAGAGACATATCGACGGACTTTTCTCCTATTTCCACTATTCCTTCAGCTTCTAACTATACCCTCAAATTCTTAGCATATGCCCACCCGGCTCCGGTGGTATTGAAAACATTCCTCATGAGCTCCAAGAATTCGAGAAAAACAGGCCCTGAATCAGGGGCAATCTGTTCTGCCTCGACTAATTGTATCTAGCCGCCGGGTTTTACGAGTTGGAAAAGATTGTGAACTGCTTGAGAGAGTGGGCACAGTGCTGCGCCAGGAAGAGAGAGACGTTGATGTACTCGGTCAAATGTGCAATGTTCACTTTCTGACCATGGCTCTTCAATATTATGGGTGTAAAACTCAAAGTCGGGGGAATAGGATGTGGGCAAAGACTTGGCGTTCAAGTCAACCCCAATGTATTTGTTCTTCTTGTAGGGAGTCCATTGTCTGCGCAGTTCTTGTATCTAGTAACCTACCTAAACTTAATGTGTCAAAAGACTACAGAAAGTAGAACTAGTCTAGCGCACTATTAGCGGTTGCTGAATCTAAAATAGAGAAATTTGTTAATTAAATTACTCTTTATCGCGTAGAGGGACGCGTGGATAATTGAGGATAGTAGTAAAGTGAGATAAAATGGTCTTGTATTGATCTGAAGAGGGAAGACAAAAGAAAGGAATAAAGAGTGACTTTAAATATAGTATGAGCCCCTGTTTGAGTACGCGAGCTTCCTACTATAAGGTGGGGAGCTCGCACGTGCTTAAACGGTTAGTAACGCATGTTATTAGGTCTGTGCGACACTCTTCAAATCGATATTAAACAAAAACATTATTTAATATTCGTAAAATTAATAAGCTTTTTATTTTCCAAAAAATATTTATTATTTATAACTTTTTATTAGTCTTATAAACACTTTAGTAATAATAATAATAATAATAAAATTACTTTTTAGTAAGATTTCCAAAAAAATATTATAATAATCTATATTCATATATATTTATTAATAAATAAGAAAAAAGAAATTAGAAGTATAAAATTAAATATTTCGGAATGCCTTTGGCTTTAGCTAAAGGTTGTTTTTCTCGTAAAAGATAAATATAATATCTTAACTATGTTAGAATATGAGATCACATGTAAGATCTACTAGGTTGGCCTATAGTATATATATAGAAAGCATCTCCTTAAGATAAGAGATTAAGGAATTAAAGCTTTTTATTATATATACCTATTATACCAAGAGTATGCGTTTAATAGGTTAGAAGTTTAGTACTTCTCTCGTATACGAATTAAAATAGTTAAGTTACCCTAAATACTAAGAATAGATCATATAAAAATTAAATATATAAAAATGAGGCTATTTCCTAGCTACTGTTAGCTAGATAATGTTAGAATATGAGATCACGTGCAAGCTCCACCAGGTTGGTGGGTGAAAAATGTATATATAGAAGAAGGCCTCTCCCTTAAGATAAGAGAACAACAAATTTAGATCTTATATATTTATTTTAATTTATACATAAGAGAAGTACTAAGCTTATAACTTATTAAACATATAATATAAGTATTTAATATAACTAAGTTACCTGAAACACTAAGAATGGATTATATAAGTACTAAATATATCTATAAGGCTATTTCCTAGATTTTACTATTAGTTAGATAAGAATATAAACCTATTAGTTAATTTGAGATATTTTCTAGATACCTCTTATAATACTAAAATAACCTCTAACTTCCTTAATATATAAAGTTAGGATTAAAAATACTAAAAACTATTAATATAGTTCTAACTAGGCTTAATTATTTAGTATATATTATAATTATAATATTAAGATATAATATCTTATAACTTTAAACAAAATATACTTACTCTAACTTCCTTATTACTTATGCTAATAATAGCTAAACTTATCTTTAGATATATAAATAATCAGTTTGTTATAATATCGAAATGGGGGAATGAGGTCACGTGTGACACACCAACCACTCACTTTCATGTATATATATGGCTTTATACCACCTCCTGAGATCTCTAATCAATCAAGTTAGAATTATCCTTCTAATATATAACATTGAAATAAAGCTTTCCTTAAGATAATATGTTATTTATTGATAATATAAAAATATATAAAACTAATTAACTACTATTAGATATATCTTTCTTATTTAGGATAAAACGTTTTAGTCATCATGCTTATTTTATATTTAATACTTTATATAAATCCTTTACTTATAATTTAGACTTATTCTTTAATCAAGTACTTCTAACTTAAAAACTTCTTTTTCTCTATGTAATTTAAAAGAAGAATTACTTAAACCTCTTTCATTAACTTAACTCTTTAGCTTATATATAAAAGAACCTAACTTTTTTAATTTTAAATTCTTTTAGAAGTATAATACCTTTAGTTATATGTCTTTTAAAACAAGTTTTACAAGTATAAAGTAATAGAAGTTATTATATTAGAACTAACTAAAAAATATATATTTAATATAAAGTAAATTCTTTATTAAATAAGTATTATTACTCTCTTATCTTAAATATAATAAGTTTATCTATTCTGAGTAGTTTTAATAGCTTAAAGTTATTAATATTTGTATTATTTAGAATAGACTTGATTCCTTGACTCTAGAGAAGTGGCATAATGCCTCTATATATACATGTATTGAGTGGCTGGGAGTGCCGTACGTGATACCGGCTGCTATGGTCACCTCAATTCAACAGTATGAAGTGTTGATTCGTTCTTCTCTCATCTTGGGGGAGAGGCCCTCTATATATACACTTCTCCACCAACCTGGTGGAGCTTGCACGTGATCTCATATTCCAACATAAAGAGCATCTCCCCTAAGATAAGAGATTAATGAATTCATACTTCATACCCTCCTACTAGGTGCTATTAGTATGTATTCAACAGTTTGTTTATTTTAGGTAATTTTAATAGCTTGAAATTATTAATATTTGGAATATTTAGAATATTATAATTAATAATCTATAATTATTACTATTAGTTATAAGAAACTACTATACTAATCTAGGCTTATAACTTTTATATAATTAAATACATAATTAATTAAGAATAAAAGTAAAATAAAAGAATAAGTATTAAATTTATTTATCTAAAAAACAAAAGAAAGAAGTTAAAAAATATATTTAAATATATATAAGAACTCTTATATGATTAAGCAAGTTTCTTGTATTAATATTATAATGATATATAAGTTACTACTTGTGCAACAAATTTAACTTGGAAAAACATAATAATTAAGAACCATATTTGATTATAATAATTCAAATATCAAGTAATATTAAATTTATTATTTCTATTGATTTTATCCAAAAAAAATTACGAATTATATAAAATCGGAAAAAACTTCTTATAAACTGATTTGATTTTTAATATAACTTTTTTATATAAATTAAAATTATTATACGAGATATTTATTTGCACGAGATATTCGTTTGTACCGACCCCTAGCTCTTACTCGCTAGGGATTGGAGGCGTCGATTATTACGTTTTACCGTCTTCTAGAACCAGGAATGTAAATGGTGAGAAATCATCAAGTAGTAGTAGTAGTAATTTACGACTAGCAGAACGTAAGATAATTAGAGTTACGTCTTAGACCTTCTAGGGGGGTACAAGATCATACTAAAGTTAGGATTTAAATATAATAATACTATTTTCCATATACTAGAGCTCGTGTAACGTATACAGAATCTAAATCTTAGATAAGGCTAAAACTACAAAAAGAAAAAACCTAATCTAAGAACTAAACTAGGTCCCTTATCTTATGATATTATAATACCTTTAACTTAAGAAAGTATTTTATATAGAAATACTAATTTATACAAAAACCTTCTAATCTATTTAGGATAACCTAGAATATATTATCTCATGTATTTTTTTTTCTTTGTTAAATAATAATTCCTTTTTATGTTATAATCTAGTATTTATATTAATGTATAAGTGACATGTGTATTAGGTTATTAAAGTTAAAAAAAAAAAGTCTTAATAGTTTAGTATATTTGAATAAGGGCTTTATATATAGAAGATGTTATACTAAAAAGCAGGGCCCCTACTTAAGGGATTAGCTAATTTAGATATATATACTATATATATACGCAAGTCTATATTGCAACAGAAGACTTGTTATAGAACTATTCTATATCACGAAAATTTATATATTCCTTTAGTTTAACCGAGCGTATTAACAGTTTGTAATTAGCGCTACGCATAGGTAGGAGATTCCGTCTTTGCTAGCTAGAGAAATCATCAAGGTACGGACCAGAAGTTAAACCAGAAATTTAGGAGCCCGCCAAAAGCGGGCCAGCGGATGGTTGATCAACGCTCGCTAATACTACGGGCTTGATTAAATTGTAAAAATATTTTATTCTAGGCGTAAGGCTTTCAGGGAGCTAAGGAAGATATCTAAATAGTTTCGTTCCCATTTACGAGGCCATCCGTAAAATTTTGCCCATCCTCGGCGGCAAAATGTCCGCTGCATAACTCCTCACATCCTGGACTTTAATCACATTCTTGACATTGAAGGTCTTTTCTGCATCCCAACTAACTCCCCTACCTTCGCCGAAGACAGTTCTATACCTTGATATTGCATTCTCCGGATCTGACCTCAAGGCTTCCTTCAAATGCTCAACAGTCCACACCTCCCTCTTTACTTTCTCGCCAAGCACGTCTTCCACAAGCTCCGCTAGTCGTCTGTAACTGAGCGTCTCCCCACCTGTATAAACAACGTCATTTCTGATCCTCGGCTCAAAGAACACAATTTCAGCCGTCAAGATTCCAATATCTCCCGGCGTCGTGACCGTAACTTTATTATCCCAACCCCCTAGCGCCCTCACGACCACCTCACCCTTCCCCATTTCTACGACACCAAACGACTCCTCGAACAAAAAACTCATAAACAAGCCTGTACTAACAATAATCCATTCCGTCCCACTTTGAGACTTTAGAAGATCTCTAACATCAAGCTGCTCGTCCCAAACAGGCTGAGCGGAGCCGCGGCCGACGATGTCGTAGTCGACACCGAATTGCCAAGGTACGTAGCGCTTTGTACCGGCATTGAGGACGGCTGTCGTGATTTTCACTTGAGAGCCTGGGCCAGATGCAAAGCCGAGGCAGGAGATGATCAAGTCGTAGGGCTTGAACAGGCTGGAAAGAGTAGCGACGGAGTCGGCTGCTATGTCGCCAGGGAGGATAGAGATTCCTAGGGAGGATAGAGATTCTAATTCTGCTATCTTTGAGGCAGCGGTGGACGAGATAGTGGATGGGCGGAGGAGGACTGTTATTCTGATGGTTTTGGGAGCTCGTACTGCAAGTGCTGTAAGGATTGCGGTGCCAAGTTCGCCAGCTCCGAGAACGAGGATACTAGTTGCCATAACGAAGTTGAAGATATTCTCTAGTAGTAATGAGACACAGGGCGCCCTCCAGTCTTCACAAGTCAATATATATAATCTGAATGAGTAGTGATCCTTGGCATCGGATATATTGCTAGTTTCGGAGATAGAGGAAGTAAGACTCATGAGCGTATGCCCTCCACAGCAAGAAGAATGAAAAGGAGCTGGAATGACTATTCGCTCCGAAGGAGGCCAGGTTTTATACTAATATATATTCTGAATATTATTGCACAGCGTAATGAATATCAAATCTCATATATGAATATATATCCAAGCAGAAACGGTATTAATGTGGGTCCTTTTTGAAGTTATAGTCTCCATATACATGAGTAATCAGCTTAATTAATTATCGTATAAAGGTACGCGTAGATAATTGAGGATAGTAGTAAAGTAAGATAAAATGGTCTTATATTAATCTCTAGAGGGAAGACAAAAGAAAAGTATAAAGAGTAACTTTAAATATAGTATAAGCCCCTGTTTGAGTACGCGAGCTTCCTACTATAAGGTAGGAAGCTCGCACGTGCTTAAACGGTTAGTAACGCATGTTTTTAGGTCTGTGCGACATTAATATACCGCATAAGATCCGGCTGCTATGTTCACTCATTTCAACAGGCCCTAGTATTCTAATTTTTAAATCACTAAATATTGTATGAAAAGATATGAGGAGATACTTATGAGACTGGATAAAGGGACATCATGACTTGCTTGCTAGAGGTTCTCATGATTTTATTACTGGTACACTTGCTGAGCGTCTTGAGCTTTTCGTAAATATAATATGATAATATGGTTATTACGGGACATCAGTAATTTTCTACTGGTAGATATCTCAGCTCGTACTTGTGAGGTCCTAGATCAAGCGAAAGAAAACGGCTGGCTTATTATATGTATTTAGAAAACATTCATTTTGTTGGAATATGAAATCACGCGCAAGCTTCACTAGGCTAGCCTACATGTAGTAGTTAACCCCTAATAAACAGTAATAAGATAAATAAGGTTATTTATTTTAGTAATAGACGTATGCCCTATTTATAATACTAGCTAGTAGTAGTACATGTAATATCTTCCCTCCCTTAAAGTCAAAAGTATTAGCGTCCTTATTACTTAGTGAAATTCTTATGTTAAAGCTAATAAAAGAAATATATTCTAATACTTAAAGCTATTACCTCTTACTAGCATATCCTACGCTCTTTCTAATAATCTCCTTACCCTTCTTTAATAGTATAATAGTTCCCTTGTCCTTATTTAAAGAAGACTTCCATAAGTTACTCGTGGAATAACCGCTTAAGGGTTATTCGTTATTATTAAAGAGTACTCTCTTAAGTATAAGAAAAGCATTAAACTTAGCTATATTATTATTTAATCTATCTTATACTTCCTTAGCTCTTTTCTTAAGCTCTTTTCTTTCCTTACTAGTAAGAACTAATTTAAGAGTATTTATAAGTAATATTTAGGTATCTTATTAATAGACGTTATTAATAGGTTTAGGTTAAATAGCTTTAGGGTTATCTAAAAGCTAGCTAAGTTACTATTAGAGTACTTGCCGTTTAAGCCTTATTTTAGAATCTTTATTTTTTTAAAGTCCTAAGTAGCGTAAATATCTTTAAGGATATTCTTACTTTAAGCTATTATAAATAACTAATATTATAATTATAGTTTCGTTAATAGGGAAAGATAATTAAGAATAAGAAGGAATAAATAATTAGAAAATTAAAATTTTAACCTAAATTTACTAGCGCGTAATAATGACTATAAATTATTAAAGGTTTTTAACGCAAAACAACTTAAGTACTATATTTATAAGATTCTCTTCTAGCTCTTAAGAAGTCTTATTATATCCTTTTCATTTAATAAGAACCCACTTCTTTTATCCTTATTTTTTTATAGTAAGGACGTTTTTAATATTATAATAGTCTTACCTATTAAAGTAAATTAGCTAAGGCTAAGGTACCTAATAGTTATAATTATTAGTTCCCTTAAGTACTAGCTTAAGATATATTATAAACATTACGTTATACATTTAATATAATTTCGCTAGTAATTAAAGATAGTATACTAGTTTACTAATTTTCTATCACATAGATGTACGCGTGGATAATTGAGGATAGTAGTAAAGTGAGATAAAATAGTCTTATATTAATCTGAAGAGAAAAGACAAAAGAAAGGTATAAAGAGTAACTTTAAATATAGTATAAGCCCCTGTTTAAGTACGCGAGCTTCCTACTATGAGGTAGGAAGCTCGCACGTGCTTAAACGGTTAGTAACGCATGTTATTAGGTCTGTGCGACATTTTCTCTATTATCTTAAATAGCCTTTTGTAACGCCTAAGAGCTTTTGGCTTAGTATTTACAAGAAGGCAAGAAGCTAAAGGGGCTTAATATAATCTATAAAGGTAGTTACGTAAATAGCATATGTACCTAAAACGTATACAAGTTAGGTCTAGAACCCCTTTAACCTAGTATTACCTAATCCCCTTAAGGATATATATATAAGTAATACTTATACTCGTTTCAAGGGCTATTTAGATTTCTTTCTTATTAGATACCTATAAGTAATTAATACTATTAGATATCGAATGTACTTCTATATGCTTCTTTAATATGTATATTAATCTTTAGCGTTATAGTAAGGATTAAAGTTAGTTATATTAGTAGGGATTAGTAGAGATTAGAGATTAGAGATCTAGTTATATAATTATTACTAAACGCGAAATATAAAGGAATTATTACTAATTATAGTAGTTAACCCTTAATAAATAGTAATAAGATAAAGAAGGTTATCTATTTTAGTAATAGGCATATGTCCTATCTATAATGCTAGCTAGTGGTGGTGCACGTGACACTACATGTATATATATAGAGGGCCTCTCCCCCAAGATAAGAGAATAATGAATTCAGACTTCGTCATATACTCTTACAGGTGCCAAGTATATGCGTTCAACATCCTTTGCTGTCAAACAATAATCCACTTTATTATGCTTCTCGACAGACCAGTATCAAGCAAGTATCACTAGCAGGCTAAATAAATGGGATGATTATTATCTAATCAGAGAAACAGCCACAAAATTGTCTGCAGATCTTATATAGTTGTAAGTTTACAGTACAAAACCAAAATGTCGTAACTGCTACGAACCCACTTGTGAATAATAGAGTTAATTGAACATAGGTAGCTGAATCAAAAGATATTCCCGTTGTCAGTTTATTACCAGGCTTGATAAGAGAGATCTGGACCAAAAAATATACATGCTCCCAGAGCAAGCTATCATAAATTGCTGCAGAACAGGTTCCTTAGAATTCCACTCTAATAGCTAATCAGTATATATGAGAAAATGCAGATATAATCTGTTTGATTTGTGGCCAATCATATCTCTCCATTAAAGGGGAAATTTCAACTATGGGTGACGTTAACCCCGCATTCGACTACTGTATCGATAAGCAAATCATACGCTCACCTTTACGCCTCACATTACGCACGCGCAAGGCAAGATTACTGGATATAAGTACGAGTGAGATGGAATACCAAGAGGGAGCGCCATTTGGCTCTGATCAGGATGGGACTACCATGCCGGATACCAGTAAGACCAAGCTTCAGCTGCCACCAAGCTGTGACCCCCCTGGACCATCCAACCCCACAAGGCAGCTAGTATGGATAGTGAGTGGGTTGTTCTTTGACTCTATTAGAAATGGTCTGTCCCATCAAAGAGAGGGGAAAGTTATGTTCTCATATCAACTGATCAGGGAGACCATATGATTGAGACAGATATATGGGCTAACCACTGGCTTAGGTTTTTGGTAGCACAGGTCACATGGGCCGCAGTCTTGTGCGATCATGTCTTAATGCAGGAGATCTCGTTGTAGCTGTGGGACGTACCTTCGAGAACACGCCTGAGTCTATGCAGGGTTGGCACGATAACTGCCTGGGAACCCTATGTGACGTTCGAGCGCGTGAGTCGGTGCAAGAGGTCTTGGAAAAAGCTATTCAGCACTTCGGTCATGTCGAGGTGATAGCGAATTGCTCCGGTTACGGGGTCATCGGAGCTTGCGAGGACCAAGATGAGCACGAGGTCCGAAATCAGTTTGAGACCAACTTTATGGGCACTTTGAATATCATTCAACTTAGTCTGCCGTATTTTAGAGAGCAGGGAGCTGGCCGATATCTCATTTTCAGCTCAACATCTGGAGCTCTGGGCGTACCCGGCCTGGGACCGTATTGTGCTACGAAGTATGCTGTAGAGGGGCTTATCGAGGCGATGCTTTATGAAATCGATTCATTCAACATCAAAGCTACCCTCGTAGAACCTGGGCTAGTCAGGCGAGACGAACCAGATTGGGATAAAAGCCCCCTTCCGACTTGGGGACATTTCCTGATCAAGCCAGCAAGTGAGCCTTATTCGCAGGCCACATCACCAGCTCTACACGCCAAAAGAATGGTGCAATGGCTGGGAGACAAGCAACCTACAAGTGCGGTGAAGTGTGCGGACTTGGTATGGCAGTTAGGCCATTGCTCATACCCTCCGTTGCGTTTACTACTTGGAAGTTATGCTATTGAGAGTATCCGGGATCGTCTTAGGTCGATAATCGAGGAGCTGGAAGACTGGAAACATCTGCATTTCCCTATCGCCCCCGATGCCCAAATTTATGACGAAAAAGACGAGGGAAGTGAAGATACTGGACGTGGGGAAAGCGTCATGAATCAAAATGAGGCCAAGCAAGACTAGGAATAGACGAAAATGATATCTTTCGATTCTATAAGCATCTACCATGCATTGCTGATTCCTTATCCAAGCACACCGGCTGGATACCTTAGCGCCAGTCAAATCTCATTTGGGTGCCTTCCAGAATAGCTTCCCCACCAAACTTGTCACCTCACTTCTGGAGTAGGCGCCGCCGCTGCAGCGATCTCGTTATTGATAGCATCTGCTGTATCCGACTGCGGCCGACCTTCGAAGAGTCGCCTCCACCATATCGGCGGATCGAAGGGACGAGAGCCGTTGTGTAGTGGAGGATAGACATCGCAGAAGAAATAATAAATATGTCCAATCACCACCCCCATAATCTCATCCTTGGGAATCATACCGTGGACTACCAAGCTGAACCCCATCAACACCCATGGGAGGTAAGGGGCCGTGAACACCATCAGGCCAAGGAAACTTAGTCGCGTATCTGGGTTCCGCCGAGACCAGATATAGACGAGGGTAGAGGAGAGTGGATGGCCGAGGAACGGCATGGAGACCAACGGAGATATGCATATCAAACTAGTCGTTGCGTACAATAGCAACCATGAGAAATGTGCAGGCGATCGACCAGAGGACTCTTCAAGCAACCGCGAATATCTTTGGAGGAAGAAGACGTGGAAGACGAGATCCAGTGACAGAGGGCCAAAATAGAGGAAAGTGGTGAGGAGCCGCCAGTACTGCGTGTGCCGGTTAGTCAACTTATTGGTGAAAGCAGTTAGACGGAGGGAAGTACCTGGCTTTTAACGAAGACAGCGCGGAAGCTGTAGAAGAGCTGGAAAGGTGTGACGATCTGACACTGTACCAGGGCGCTGGTCAAAACAGTTGCTGTAGTCCAATACCGTGTACAGAGGGGCATCTCCCAGAACCAACGCTCCAGTGGGTTTCCGCCTTGATCCATAGAGAAAGGAAATATAACGACGTTGATCCTATGCGACCTTGCCCGTCTGCGCCAATTTCTGGATGGCGGAGTGTCCTATGGCTACTGCAGGGTGCTGATGAGGACGACGTCTGTGGGCTGATAAGTCGTAATCATTCATACGATAGCAAAGGCAGAGGAGCATGGGGCGTGAATTGTGTCCTCTCCGGCGGAGCGGGCGGAGGCGGGCTGCACCGCCACAGTGCAGATCGACGGACCACTACAGTAACTAGACGCTTGGTGCAGGGTGAGGATGGGACTAGGCTGTGCCCCACACACTTCTACGCGTTGCCAGGGAAGCACCAATGGCTCGCGTCAACATCTGTTGCATACAGCACATGAATGAAAACCGAAGGTTCGCAGAGCTGTAAAAGAACATGCCCGGCGCATCTTGCCGTGTGGTATAAGACCGCGTACAGATCACTGTCGAACACCTGATATCTCTCGCGCCCACTCTCAGTGTCGAATTCGTTCTCCGAGCCCGTCTTCGGCACTGCGAAAACACTCAACTGATCCGGCACTGATCGCTCTGAGCTGGGGCGACCTCAATTCCCAGCCATTTGGACCCAATTGCGCGTACTCGTCCGCTCGAAGAATGCCTCCGAAGAAAACGACGCCTGCGAAGAAGGGACGGGCAGGTCGGCCAGCGAGCAGAAGATTCAGTGGGGGTGTAGAACGTGAGTCTAGCGGCACCTCTATCTGCGGCTACTAACTTGGGATTGATGAAGCTGGAGATCCTGTTCCTGGGAGGAAGAAGCGCCGTTATAGGCCTGGAACACTGGCCTTGAAGGAGATCAGGAGATATCAGTCATCGACAGACCTTCTCATGAGAAAACTGCCTTTCTCGCGCCTAGTAAGCTACAGTTGATCAAGGTGATACTACCTCATCAGTAGCTGACAGTCGCCAGGTACGCGAGATCGCGCTGACGTTGCGTCCTGCTGGGGAGGGTATGCGCTGGCAGTCGCAGGCAATCCAAGCCCTTCAAGAGGCGTCGGAAGCATTCCTAGTACATCTTTTTGAGGACACCAATCTGTGTGCTATTCATGCAAAGAGAGTCACGATCATGCAGAAGGATATACAGCTCGCTCGGAGAATCCGGGGGGCGTGGGGTGGCTTGGGTTAACAGTTGCGCCTTACCAAGTGTTATATAGGCGCGACTGGTGGGACTGTTTTGCTTAGCGGCGCTTTGGCAGTGGGAGTTTGAGGTATCTGTTGAACACAGGGGAGGCGCTCTCCATGTACTGAGTTGCGATCTTATTAATGTACTGGCACGGCGCGTGGAATGCAAGTTTATCGTTGATGAGAGAGCCTATCATAGGGTATATATCGATTTTCACGGCTCTCACGACGTCCTCTAGCTGTACATGACAGTAGTCCCGTCTTCTGCAGGCTCCAGCAATTTCCAATCACACTTGATACTTTTTTTCGCAAACATCTCCAGTATAGCTTTGGCAATGTCGTCAAATCTTGCGGTTGCCAAAGCCAGGATCGTGGGGCCAGCCCCAGAAAGACAAATCCCGCAAAGACCTGGGTGAGAATTGGGTGTGACCGAGAGGAGAATCTCTGGGAGCCCAGGTATGAGGCTCTTTCTGTATGGTTGATGAACTTTGTCCTGCATCGCCAAATAAATCTGTTCGGCGTCAGGGGGTGACTTTCCGAGCGCAGATGGGAGCAGGGCTATCCTCTGGAGATTGAACACAACATCTGCCCTCGAATATGAACTTGGCAGTACTCCTCTTGCTTTGGCTGTGGCAACTTCAAAGTGAGGAATGATAGCAATCGCCTTGATCTCCTTTGCCCATGGAAACTTCATGTAGTGTCCGATCCCAACGGGCGGTTCAGGGGGGGTATTTCCGGTATCTAGGCCACCTGCCGGCTCCGGAAGGACTTCACTGAGAGGGATCTCCTTTCGCTCCGTATCTTCTCTACTCAGATCATTAAGGTAGGTTCCGACGAAGCCACCATATAAGGCGGCCGCAACATTATCCGGATGTCGTTCTATACAACGCAGTTAGACTGTTTGAAACTCTGGTGAGCACGGGCGGCGAACCTATCATGAGACAGTAATCGAGCATTCGAGCTTTAGTCAAGCTTAATTTGCCAACCTCATTACCAAGGGCTACACCCGCTACGACCGCAGCTCCGGAAGATCCCAAGCCACGACCTAAGGGAATAGGATTGACAATATGAATCTTAGTCTCAGCTGGAAAGGCTCTTTGTCCATGACATCTCAGGACGTACAATGCGGTCCGCGTGATTAGATTAGAATCAGCAGCAAGCGGCACCTCATCGGCACCCTCACCTTCGTACGTTATCACGCAATTTAGAGGTGCTTCGGTGGGTTTGGCTTCGACTTCAATACGTAGTTCTAGCCATATTGACAAGGCAAGTCCGATAACATCGAAGCCTGGTCCAATATTCGCAGACGAACACGGTACTTCTGCATCGAGGCGTAAGCTACGACCCAATTGGATACGATGCTGGAGGTAGACGTATTATACTGACTAATTGTTATCATGGCGATCAATATCAGAGTTTCCAGCAGCAATATGCTCCAATTGTTTACTTTGCGGAGTCATCAGACTCGGCCGCAAAATTTGGAAAAAGCACCCCACCATTAGCGTGGCCTCTAATACCCCGGTATTTTATTTGCGCATCTATGTTGGATGAGCTCGCTCGCTGCATGACCAAGTTGCTTGTCCCAAAAACACGTAATTGCGTGTCTTCGATCCAGAGAGATGGCCTTTCGATGCCTGGTAGAAGACGGTTCCTTGAAATACGCATCTAGTTTATCAAGCTGGCCTTGGTCCGCTTTGGGGTACTTCGAACCCCGGCGGACCCGTCAAAATAGTAACTCCTATTCATCTCTTGTTGCAAAGGTCTGCAAAGCGGGCCAGCGATGACAACATAAAGGTAGACGAGTTGGAACATTCTGGTGGAGAATGGATGCTGCATCTGCCATCAATCTTGGTATAGAAGACTTAACAGTTCCAACATGTGGAAATCAACAGGACTGCATCCTGGCTACTATAGCCGGGCCGGGGGATCAGATGGCAGAAACCCGACTGATGGGACTCAATGGCATAGGGTTACATTGCGTTTAGTCTGCTCGGCGTGAAAAGAAGAATCACGCCGCAACTCGTGAATTAGGTAGATGTATTCTGCCGGCAAGAAGCTAAACACGATTAAAAGATCATACCCGTTCTAAGCACTCTAAAGGCTCAATTAGGTTACAAAGGGCCTGACCACGTCGACGTAGAAGTTCGACAGCAGAAATGTAGTGGGATGTAATTTCCGTGCTATGCCACGCAGCATATTACCATCCACGCCCTTGCATCTTGTCCTTAGAGTCCATTGAGCTCACATTCAAGCCCACCATAGCTTCTCCCAGATCCTCACTTACAGCTGCTAATACCTTCGGGTCATTGTAATGGGTAACAGCCTGAACAATAGCCTTGGCCCTCTTCGATGCATCGCCGCTCTTGAAGATGCCACTACCAACGAAAACACCATCGCAACCTAGCTGCATCATCAAAGCGGCATCGGCAGGCGTTGCAATGCCTCCAGCAGCAAAGTTTACCACCGGTAGCCTGCCCAGTTTAGCAGTCTCCTTCAGCAACTCATAGGGGGCCTGAATCTCCTTTGCTACTATGCGTAGCTCCGCGTCGGACAAGTTTCGAGCCTGGGATATTTCAGCGTTCACGGTACGCATGTGGCGGACGGCCTCGATGACATCTCCTGTTCCGGCTTCGCCTTTTGTCCTGATCATGGCAGCACCCTCGGAGATGCGTCGCAGAGCTTCACCGAGGTTGCGGCAGCCACAAACAAATGGCACGCTATAAGAGTGCTTTTCCACGTGGTGGGCGTGGTCGGCCGGGGTGAGGACTTCAGACTCATCGATGTAGTCTACGCCGATGGCTTCAAGGATCTATCAAGGCAATGCTATTTGTGTTGAGTCCTTGAGGGTCTGGAATGTGAATGACTCACCTGACACTCAACAAAGTGACCAATTCGAGCTTTAGCCATGACAGGTATGGTCACAGTCTTCATGATCTCTTTGATCATTCTGGGATCCGACATACGCGCCACACCCCCTTGGGCCCTGATATCTGCTGGCACACGTTCGAGAGCCATAACAGCTACAGCACCGGCTTCTTCTGCTATCCTCGCCTTTAGCTGTGAGTCAGCATACTGAGGGCTCGGAATAGGCAAGGGGACAAGAAGACCTGCTCAGCATTCACGACGTCCATGATGACGCCCCCCTTCAACATGCGGGCCAGACCCGTCTTGACGGTGAAATTTGACTCTCCAGCGGGGCCTGCTGCCTTATGGGAGCTTGCCTCACCATTGGTTGTGCGTGTAGGAAGTTCTGTGGCCATTCTGCGGTTGTGCTTGGGGATGGTGCAGGTGGTTGTGGCGGCGGCAGCGGTGGTGGTGGTGGTAGTCTGCTTTACCTTCGACCAGTTGCAAGATGTGAAGAGGAAGAGAGAGTATTCCTCGGATAAAGAACGGTGGAGAATGGGGTAGTAGTAGGGTTATTCAATGCACAGAAGAAAAGATGTGAGTCAACCAGAGGGAGGAGATGGAGACAGTGATGCTCCCCCTCAGGAACCCTTGTCTGTGCCTACCCTACTACGTCTAAGTGGGGATGAGTGCATGAGATGGGGGATGAGTCTTACGCTCACTCAAAACCAAAGTACCTTGGGCTTGGTAGGGTAGGCTTAGGTACGGCACTATGTAGCTAGGAAAGGCAAGGTAGGTAGGGATAGCCTACCCTGTCCCACCTTAGTCTTCCGATTTAATCTATTGCCCTAGGAAGATGGGGACTGGATAGGGCTGGAAGCCGTACCAGCACTAGAATCACACTAATTCTTTCGAGATGTGTGTGTGTATTTATGTGTGTGTTCGCGGGAGGGAGAGATGGGTGGGAGGGGCAGAGAAGATTAAAAGAAAATTAACAAAAATAAGAAAATTCCTATAAAAAAAATTGCAAGGGCAGCCAAAATCGGCGTTCGGGTAGTCGCTGGTGCCCCTGCTCCGTCTCCGGCTGCGTGAAGCAGGACCCTTGTCAACCCTTAGATGCAGTTTGCATTTTTATGTCAAACTTGAGTACAGACCGGCGAAGGAGGTGGGTGAGAATCGGAGGAGGCCAAGATTGGAAGGAAGATGGACGTTGGAGACCAGACGTTGACTTTGGCTCGCAGAGGCGTGCAGCAGCAGGAAATCAAATCGCCGAATCATGCGCGAGAGAGAGCATCCACGTTCAGTATCTGTACCACGACTAAATGAAGGCGAGTCGAGTCCGCATGACCCGCAGGAGCAAGAGGTGCAAATGCATTGACGTTGATGTAAGTGGCATTTACATCTAGCTCTAGTCTTTATGATGCTACTCTTCTTTTTGTCAAAGGCATCGCGGTAATGAATGTTACGAGGAATTCCAGCCAGGTAGAAGATATACCTGGCAATCGTGGGTGGTGCGAAGGGTGTGGGGAGCGGAGGAGAGATACTAGTACATGAAGTACAAGTATAAGAACGAGCTGCAGGTGTACACGTCGCTGTGCTAATGCAATGCAGTTAAGCAATCGATGGCAGTGACGGTGACAGTGACGGTGACAGTGACACTCATATATGGTGACAAGTAGGAGTGAAAAGTGAAAAGTGAAAGTGAAAAGGTCCGTCAGCCAACCCAACCCCGCTAAATTATATCGAGAGGAGAGAGATACTGATACAACCCCGCCCCGTCCTCACCATCTCCTCTCCTTTCCTCTCCTCCGATTGGCAGCTCCCAACCAGATCGAAGTCTCATCGTCATCGGCATCGGCATCGGCAGCTAAGCGCCCCGTGCCCGTCCGTGCCCGTGACATCAGCATTCACGGCCCGGACCCTTCGAATTCGAATACTGTACTGTACTGTACTGACTGCACAGACATCACACGTCCAATCAAATAACGCCCTGTTGAGCCGCATCTCAGCTCTCATCCTAAACTCACTTCTACACAATTATTCAACGACCAGTATAATCTTAATAGTACTCACACTATCTGCCTCGAGACTTCTCTTTCAGTGCTTTATTGTCTAATCATACCCAGTCAACCCCATGGCTTCTCTCCTCCGGCCCCTGGCCCGCTCCCACACACTGGGTCTTGGCTTGGGTCTCTCGCTCGCGTCTGTTCATGCTCTGCAGCAAAGGCCCATACGTCTTGACTCGAGTACCGCTTCCACATATTCATACTCAGCAAACACTAAACCACCTGTTCTGAGCCACAATGGAAGTTTAAATCCGAAATCTATAAGGCAAATCACGTCAGGCTCGATTACTGGTAACTCTCCAGGATTGTTAATACTGCAACCCCATATCTTCCTGATGTTTCATAGAGTAATAGGACAGGGCAACGTGGCTGACAGACACCTGTGAAACAGGTCTATGCACAGGACTACTCATCAGCACCTTTTCGAGATCGCTAGCATTGATCATTGGATTACTGGTGGTAGGCATACAGGTAGGGTGTCGCATGTTCAATATAATCTCCAACAGGTGCACTAGAATAGCAACCTAACTGAATGCAGTGGGCCTCTAACTCTGGAATCAATGTGATCCCCTACCGCAGGTTGCAGAGGTACTTCTCGAACATAGACCTGCGCTCCGCTGTGCATGATAATGCGGCATTCAAGATCTCTTTCGGATCCACCTTCGCTATGGCTGCCTTCATGAACTTCTAGAGAGGAAGGATGAGGATATCGGGGGACGAAGGAATCATTATGTATATTAATTGATACTGAATATTCTTCCTTTTGATCATGCAGCCACAATCTACCCACAGGCTCAACCGAAGGAATTCCGATAGCCATAATCTTAAATACATCACAACGTAATGGATGCCAGAGCTGTCTCACCGATTATTGTACTCAGTATCCGACCTTCGTTGTTCATAATAAGTAAATCATCCTGCATCTTCGAGATGAAGTAGAAGGGCGGTTAAATTGGCCGCGTCTCGCGTTCCAAATATTTCAATGCAACCGACTCCGGCTCAAAGTAGTCCCTTGTATTGGCAAGAATATCAGCGTGGTATTCATTCAGCCAACGCTTTTCCCTCTTCGTCAAAAGACTCTCGTTGATGAGCTTTCGGCAGTAAGGAACCATCGTTATATGCTCGAAACCTAGGTATGGCTTATCTCCGAACCTGTGTTTGGTCTCGACTTCCTTGACCATGACGACATTCTCGATGCGAATGCCAAAGTTGCCATCTTCGTAGTAGCCTGGCTCGTCCGATAAAACATTCCCGGGGGCAAGGGGGACCTCGGAGTACTGGATCCGCGTGCCAATGCCAATTGGGCCTTCATGGACATTCAGATATGAACCCACCCCGTGCCCCGTGCCATGTCGATAATCTAGCCCTTCTTCCTATGCAATTGTCAATGCCTCGAAAGAGATGCCCCGAATCCCAAGCTTACCCATAAAAATTGCCTTGCTAAGGTGTCCAGTGCGAAGCCGCTAGTCCCTTTAGGAAACACAGCAACATCCAGTGCAATATGACCCTTCAGAACCAAAGTATAGGCTTTCCTCTCCATTTCCGTTGGCTGGCCAAAGTGAAGCGTACGAGTTGTGTCAGTGGTACCGTCCAAGTATTGAGCGCCAGAGTCACACAGGTACACGGAGCCACGGTCAATAATGGAACAATTGCCTCGTTCAGGCGAGTAGTGGATAACCGCAGCGTTGGCTCCAGAAGAAGAAATGGTGTCAAATGATAGCCCGACATAATACTTCTTGGTAGACCGTAGCTCTTCCAGCTTGTCAGCGGCACCAACTTCATCAATTTCAGCATTTTCCACAGTGATTTGATGTTCCAGCCACGCAAAATATTCGATCAAAGCAGCGCCATCTCGAACATGACAAGCTCTCATGCCCTCAAGCTCTGTCGCATTCTTCACGGCCTTGGCATCTCCGACAGGGCTTCGGACTTCTTCAACTTTTGCCTCCCCACCTAGAGCCCTCTTCAGTGCCCAGGAAGTTTTGGTGGATACTAAGAACTTTTTGACTTTTGCTTCTGGTACACTGCCATCTCCAGAGCTCTCCAGAGATTTACATAAGATATCCATATCGTCAAAGATTTTGTGATATGGTCGCACAGAGATGCCATTCTCAGTCAGGTGAGTTTTGCTCTCACTGGTCAGTCTCGATGAATCGACGTAGATTGTAGCGGTGGTGGGCGTGATTGCAGCGTAGGAGAAGAAGACTGGGTTGTAGGGGATATCATTTCCACGCACTGTGAATCTCTTAGCGACCCAAAATATGACTCTTAGCACCGGAGGGAAGGCTTCACGGTTTCTTTGCCAGATCTGCTAATATAGAAGCAATACTTACAATTAGAGAGCCATGCGCATTCGTCGAGGGAGGAAATAATAAGCCCTGAGCTATTTTTCCTATCTAGTTCCTTCCGTAGATCCTCTAGTTTTGTTTTCACATCCAATCCTGCAAATTGCAGAGGCAAGACTTTCACCAGCTCGCTCGGCTTACCTGGCCGGTCACTTCCCCATATGACATCAACGAGATTCTCCTCCACTGCTACAAGGTCACGGCCACCGCGCTTTTTGATCTTTTCTCCTAATTTTCGGGCGTCGGGTGCAGATATGACGGTGGGATCAACACCCACGATCTTCCCCCCTTCAGATTGCTCTGCTGACCATTCTTGCCATGTTGGAACATCTTGCAGACCTTGCTTGAGGAGGAGCCAATTCTCGTCTAACTGTTTCGAAGCTTGGTTGAAGTATCTGCCATCAGTGGCCAGTGCAGCTTTCTCGTGTGTGACCACTGCACAACCAGCGGATCCGGAAAAGCCTGTTATGTATTCTCTTCTGGCATCACAAGGTGCGATGTACTCGGAGGCATGGCTGTCATCGGTGGGAACGACTAAGAGCATGGTCGTCAGCATGAGCTTGAAATATGAATGCCGTTCACTCACATACTGTAAATGTCGACCTTATGCTTCTTCATAAGTCCTCTGAGACGAGCAAGTCGCTGGGTTGTATTGATTTTCTCCATATCTATAAGAGATTGAGCATTTTCTACCGTAGGGTCGAAATCAGATATGGCACCTTTCTTCAGATTCGGCCTCCCAGTATTGGAACTATATCGACTGAATGTCTGCAAACAGGGTGTCCAGAACTGACTGAGAGATCGTGGTCGTAGTTGTGTGAAGCGTGGAGGAAGAAAGATTCGGGTTCTCATTGATTGCGAAGCGGCTACAGTCCCACTACAAATACAGTAGTTGGAGATGCCTTGACAACTCGAGAGGCCGTTGAAGCGATTGGTGGCCGTTGCCAATGTGCGTGAAGCTTTGCAAGACTAGTGACTAATATACAGAACCAATTTACAATTAGTGCTGCGTACAGGTTCCGGAGTGGAACATAGGTTTTGAGTGGTGTTCTGATATCTTCCAGTTGTTGAGGGATAATAATAAGGCTGAAATCCTCAGGCACCACGGATAGCGCTGGACGGCGAACAATTTCAGAATTCACTACAATTTCTTAGAGGCCTTGCAAGGATGTGAAACAATGCAGATTTCCAAATGAGCAGCTGTATCGAATGATGCTCTCTCGAGACATCAGGAAGACCTATAGTCCTGGGCTTTCTCTCAGTAATTTCGGATTTCTCCTTTCCCTACACAAGAGCTTCAGGAAAGCACGCAGTGGCTATGGCAAGCCCCAGACAAGACCAGCTGCCAGCTTCTCTAGAAGAAATCGTCTCTGTAAGGACTATTTCTAAGTACCGAACAACGAACGGACCTGCCAGTGCCTAGCATTCACAGCCATCGGGAGTGGGCAGATAGACGCCTTTGTATTGGCACTGGCACATCCAACCAGATCGACAATTCTCACTTCAACCTCGACTAACACCTAATAGCTCATAACCCAATTGTACCAGCCTAGAGCGCCAGAGTTCATCACTAAGACGCAGGAGACTTTGCAAAAGCTGCAACGATCTCCGCAGGGATGGCAAATGGCCAGTAGTTTAGCTAACCACGGGAATGAGCAAGTTCGATTCTTCGCGGCCTTGACCTTTATTGTCAAGCTAAACACAGATGCGTGAGTAGCAGTGCATCGTCCTGTAGACTGTTCAAGGTTTTGACCTCTAAAAGGCAATCTCTCAGCGGTGAGGATGCACAAGCCTTGCTCCAAACCCTCGTCGGTTGGCTCGTCGAATGTGTTGAGAATGCTGAGGGGCCTCTTGTTATGAGGAAACTCTGCTCGACTTTAGTGGCATATTTCCTACAGTTTTCATCATCGTGGACGCGATGTGTTAAGCATTTGGTGGTAGGTCATTGTTTTGTTTTTGTTTTTATAAAAGAAAACAAGCCTAGGAATCCCATAGGTAGCTGCGGGGCGTAGGATATGATTGTCCACAGCGTCTGAAGTATACTCTAGAGTCAATATGCTAAGAAGTTCATAGTATTGCCTCTATACAAAGACCGCTGTTACATACGATGACGCCCTTTCAGGCATTCCGGAGACGGCTGTTCTGGTGAATCAACTCTCTAATGAGAACGCCATTGCCCTCCTTTGGTTTGCATCCTCTCTTGTAGAAGAGGTCGGAAAAACAGATTCTAGCCTTATGAAGCAGTCAAGCACTCTTCCAGACTTGTCAATAGCAGTGAGCTGACATTTCACTAGGAATAACTTCCATCGCCGCGTGGGCCCCAACGTGGATGACATAGTACCACTGTTATCGAGACACTTGAGAAACACGACTTCAAGTCCTAGAGATCAAAAAGTTCGCCAAGAATCAATGAAATGTTTGCAGGTGAGCGAGTTTCACTTTGACGTATTCAGGGGGTTCTTTAGGAGAATAGATTTGCATAGAAGGTGGGATGCCTGGGCCGGATGACAACCCTGTTTCTTTGTCCCTACCCCGGCTATGAGATTTGTTTTGTTACTGTGATAGATCTTGGGAGATTGAATTTGCTTTGGTATTCCTGTCAACAACAAGCCTAATGCCTCGCGGGTGTGCAAACTCATGGCGCAATACATACTAATTGGATTGGATTTTTAGGCGTGGGTTTCTTATGCGCACCGCGCCTTCATAGATAACGAAATTTTACTTGAACCTCTGAGAACCCTAATGCAGCCAGCGATGTTATGCCTTGCAGAAGATGATCTTTATGAAGCCGGCGTTGAGCTCTTCTCAGACGTACTCACCAGCTTTTCTAGATTTCTTTGCAAGGAGGATTTTGAGCTACTTTACACTCTCTTTGAAAGCTCATGGGCGAGGGAACGCTACCAGAGACTGATTCAGGGGGACTATGACTTTGACTCTTTACAGTTTGGACATTTCATGATTGCGTTTGGAGATGCTACACTTCAAGATCTGGCCAAAAACACAGAGGCAAATTCCCAAAGGCAGGTATTCCTCTCTGCTCTTGGGGGCCTGCTTGAGGCACAAGGGGTCGCGGTCCACGAGGACAAAATCTTCGTCCCAGCTCTCGAATTCTGGAATGCTTTTGTGGAAAATATGATTGATGACGTCTACACTGACAACGGACAACATCCTGCCTGGTTTGCAACCGCCCAATGGCATGCTAATCAAATGATCGAGAAATGTTTTCGCAAGATCCAAATACCTCCCGCCGAAGTATTCGCAACATGGGACTCCATGGATCGAACAGGCTTCAAAGATGCCAGGCGAGATTTTGGGGACATGCTTCAACAATACTATCTTGTATTAGGCGTGCCAATTCTCGAAGGCTTTGTAAATCTCGCAAATAGGGCTTTACAAATGCGAAACTGGGCGGAGTTTGAAGCAGCTATTTATTGCCTGTCAGTATTTCCTGACTGCGTGTCGGAAAAAGAAGACCTGCGTGACGAATGCCTCCAGAGCATGTTCACGCCTGAAGTCCTTGCCATCTTCACCAATCCAGAAGAGGCAGTTCCTTTTCAAGCAAGGGAATCCTTCATGACTTTGATAGCAGGCTATGCGGATTACTTCCACCGAAACACATCCAATCTAGCAGGAGCGTTGAACTTTGTATTTGCTGCTCTTTCGTCGCCTACCTTGAGCCATAGAGCAGCAGACACCATGACTGAACTATGCTCGGAATGCAGAAACATCCTTCTCCCTGAACTTGGCGCATTCTTGCAGCAATACCGGAATCTTATCACAGTTTATTCTATCACGAGCAGTGCAAAAGAGTCTGTATTGGGAGCAATGGCTTGCTTGATTCAAGCAATTCCTGACGATCAGGCAAAAGTCGCCCCGCTAACCCAATTACTGAACTTTGTTGAGGCAGATATCGAAGAGTGCTTTGTGAGCATCCGTCTATCGGCAGGCTCACACCTGAATGCTTCGTCTCAAGGTCCTCAAGAGCAATCCCTGACACCTTTGGAACTTGGCGTCTTGTCATTGCGTTATCTCGCCGCTATTGGCAAAGGTCTCCAAGAGCCGCAAGATAAGCCATTGGACTTAGAGAGCGAGACAGTGTCGGCTTTCTGGACCGTCGATGCCGGCCTTCGCATCCAAACACGTATCTTCTCAATGGTCAGCCAAGTGTACGATGCTCTGCGGGATAAAGGCGATATAGTCGAGGCCGCCTGCTACGTCGTGCGCCAGGGATTTAGGGAATTTGAACCGGGTCCGTTTGTGTTACCTCCAGCCATGATTGTCGAGCTTCTTGTAAAAGGCAACCTCCAAACCCCACGGCTCGGCCTACACATCGCCACTGCCTGTTCTTTCATCTCATCCTACAAAAGAGATCCAAGAGATTCTGGAATTCACGAAGCCCTAGGTACATTATTGACGTGGGTCTCTCATCTACTTCAAGCGCAGGAGGGTAGGTCACTGTTTGAAGTACCTCTACCCCCAGATCTATTTCAGCTGATTGTCCTCATAGATCCTAGTGACGACCCAGATATTGCTCACCATGGCATCGATTTCCTGACTCGGCTTCTATCTAAGTATCTTAGGATCCTCATGACTCATCAACCACCATCGTCGCTTGAATTCCTCTTCATGTATACTCTCAAAGCCATCACCGGAAATGAGCCACTGCCAAAAATTGCCGCAGCAGACTTCTGGGTATGACTTATAGAACTGTGAAAGAAGATTTGGTATTGATCTCCTCGCAGGCTAGCTTCATCAACCTCCCTAATCAACTTGACGCAACACAAGACTCCCTTAATCATGTCATGGAACACTTCGGGCCAATGATTACAGAAGCTCTCATGTTCAACATTGGCGGTCACGCTGCTCGCAGCGAGCTCGATAAGCTTTCGGAACCTCTGAAGAAACTTGTCCTCCGGCAACCGCAATCAAAGAAATGGATCCAAGCAGCGCTCTTAGGGGATAATTTTCAGAGTCACAGAGTCACAGTCAAAGACAGAATAGCTTTTTGTCAGAAAATCGCCAGGTATAGTATACCCAGGCCACCTCTTCGGGTCCATTTAACATGTGGCTAGTCTCCGCGGTGCTCGGGGCACGAACCTTGTAGTCCGTGAATTTTGGCTGGCGAGCCGCGGGACTAACTTTGCGTATGCCTCGTGAACGACAGACATTGGCATGATGTTGCGGCAATGACCATCAGGCAGCGCGTATACTGAGCCACACAGGGACTTCTCGCTGACAATAAGATCTGTCCTTTTATAAGTATCCTTCGTCGACAGGTAGCTTGAATAAAAGGCAGTTAGTTGGTATAGATTTGAGAGGGTGGCTTTGCTACGGTCGGAGAAGGAATGAGATCAGAGATGACAATATGCGTGAGCGAGGCATCTAAAAGCGGCCACTCGGCGGTATGTGATTGATAAGATAAGCTACGGAGTAGCACCGCACCATCGATAGTCGATGAAATGCAACCCCAGGATTCTTGAAAGAACTGCTTTTTCTACAACATCCATGCGATATTGAGCATCACGCATAATGTATTGCCGGTCTCGATTGCTTAGCTTGATCCACTTCAAATAAGCCTTTAGACCATCCTGTGATCCAAAGCGGACATATTTTACCACGTCGCCGTTCTTAAACTGGGCGACATTTCGACACCTCTCCTCTTAGGGATCCCTTCCGCAGCAGGATGTGGAGGTCGGGATGCAGCTGGTATGCCATCGCTTTCCTGCGACAGCAGCAGTCTTGCTGCTGCTATCCATAGCACCTCGCCACATCATCTCGACCACGACAACGGCAGCTCCTCCAGCAACGTCCGCTCCCGCAAATTCGACGGCCACGTGCGAGTTTCGGACCATAAATTATATAACAGACTCACTTCCCCAGCTCTGCTTCCGCTCTTCATGGAGCAGCACATATGTGGTTTCCTCTACAAATAGCACTGGGAATGCCACGACGGACAGTGAAACGGTCGAGGCTATAGGAGTAAAAGATTCATCCAGCACCAGTATAGGACAAGAAAAGCCATTGCACGATGCTAGCAAGCACGACAGCCCAGTAGTACAACCATCAGCCACCCAAGGTTCACAGTTGGAAGGTCGGGGCGCTGGCACGTCGGCAGATCCCCTCAGCGAGCTGAGCGAGCTCAACGAATCATCATTCTTATCATTCGAAGACTGGAAGAAGCAAGCCTTAGAGAAGGCCGGACAGGCAAATTCCAACATTGGAAGTCGAAAATTGGGGCAAGGAGACAACAAGAAGAGGGACTCAGAGTTCATACAGAACAATCTTGACTCTGTGGGGGATGAAGGGGAAATCGACCTGGATTTTGGTGCATTTCGAGACAGTGATAAAAGCCAGGAGACATCACGGATTGCAGAGGATGCGGGAACTGAGACTGATGATAATCCTCAATCACTTGCGCAGACCGAGAGACGCAAGGACCCTTATAGAAGCAAGGATGCCGGAATCACATGCAAAGAGCGTTTCTCCTACGCTTCGTTCGACGCTGGGGCTACCGTCTTAAAGACACATTCAGGAGCCAAGAACCCAAAGGCCGTCTTGATAGAAAACAAAGATTCCTACATGTTGTCCGAGTGCTCCGCTGGAAATAAGTTCATAATTATTGAACTTTCAGTAAGAATTCCTCGAGCGTGCGTTGTATCATATGCTGATATTTACTAGGAAGATATCTGGATCGATACTGTTGTCCTCGCGAATTATGAATTCTTTTCCAGTATGGTTCGGACATTTCGAGTGAGCGTCAGTGACAGATATCCCGTGAAAATGGAAAAGTGGAAAGATGCCGGAACCTACGAGGCCCGTAATTCCAGGGATATTCAAGCTTTCCTCGTCAAGAACCCTCAGATATGGGCAAGGTACATAAGAATTGAGTTTCTGAGTCATTATGGAAATGAGTACTACTGTCCCCTTTCCCTTGTTAGAGTACATGGGACTCGTATGTTAGAAAGCTGGAAGGAATCCGAGGCTACTGCGGAGGACGACGCGGAGGACAGCGAAAACGACGACATACCTGAGGAGCATTTCGTACCCGACGCCGTTGCAGATACAGTTCAGGCGGAAGAAAGGCTCAACGCGGAGCTCAAAGCGCAAGCGAGCATGAAGGCACATGATTCCCACGATCTCATCCAAGATAATAGTACGACCAAGCATGCGTTGATAGAGAAAGAGACAACTCCTTGGCCCAAGCCCGTTCTTCCAATCGAGCTATATAGTGTGGCCAATGATCTCGGAGTCTGTTTGCCATCGGAAGCGGTCACCCAACAAGCACATGCCACTTATCCTTCAATCAGCACTCAGGTTGCTATGCTAGTCAGTACAAGCCAATCATCTGATACAGCTACGCTCATCCCGCAGGTGCCTGCTCCTTCTTCTTCGCCATCCACGACGGTGCATGGAGATTCCTCGGCTTCCCGCCCCAATAACACTGCACAGACTACCCCAACCATGCCACCAGCAGAGTCAGATGCTTCCATCTCGACTGTTACCGAATCCCCATCGGTTCCGCCACTGTCATCAGCCCCTTCCCATAGTAGTGGTGTGCAAAATTCGACTGCTACGCCGAGAAATAGAACTACTGCCACCTCTTCTGCCTCGTCGTCATTGCCAACGATCCAAGAAAGCTTTTTCAAGGCGGTTTCGAGGCGACTACAGCTACTCGAGGCTAACTCGACATTATCACTCAAATACATCGAGGAGCAATCTAAAATTCTAAGAGAAGCATTCTCCAAGGTAGAAAAGAAGCAACTTCAGAAATCAACATATTTCCTGGACGCTCTCAACAGCACGGTGCTCGCTGAATTACGAGGATTCAGACAGCAGTATGACGAGATCTGGCAGTCAACAGTGATTTCTCTTGAGAGCCAAAGGGAAGAGTCGAGGAGAGAGATAATAGCTATTAGTAGCAGGCTGAATATTCTGGCTGACGAGGTTGTCTTCCAAAAACGCATGTCCATAGTGCAGTCGGCTCTGCTTCTTCTTTGTTTAGGATTGGTCATCTTTTCCCGCGTCTCTGCCGGTGGACCACTCGATTTTTCGAATATTCATAGTAGACCACGCCCTTCTCCCGACTATGCTATGGAGAGCCCTCTTCAGAGTCCTCATAACAGCCCCAGTGGCCATCGACACGGATCATGGTTTAGGCCCCACCATCGAATTCGGCAGTTTGACGCATCAGAGAACTCGGCATCATTAGATAGAGATGAGGAACCACCTCCCATGCCGATATATTCACTGCCACGATCAGATACTCGCTCCATGTCCCCATCTGACACGGACAGCATTGCTGTTGGCCAGTATGATCTCAAAAGTGAGGACTTAGATCTCCATCTTCCAGGTGATTGCAAGCCAAGAGCACGATCACTTACGTCTGAAGGCGCCAGCAGCGCTGATGAGCCCCAACTTGGGTTCCGACTAAAGCCAGGCTCTTCATGTTATGAAATATCCAGCAGCTCTATTCCAGCTCGTTCCCCACAAGAGTCGCTGGCACACCCTCAGCATCGAAATGACCATTCGTCTAAGCAGATAAGTCCCGCCGCAACGGATGCTGGCAATGTGCGAGGTGCCACATCTCGATCTAGCATTTGGTCCATTGCTGGAGGCCACATCGACTCCGTAGATGGCTTATCAAGACTATCCTCTTCCCGAGAAAGTAGTTCAAAGCCATCAGTCGACGGTATTCACAAATCATTACCTACCCTGCCCACGAATAGCGAGTGATGTCTTACGATAGAATTCTACGTACGAAGACAGGGACAAACGCGGCGGAAGAAGTCCTCAGCATTTGCCATGTGTTTCGATCCTAATTATAACAATGGATCTAGCCCGAGGCTCTGTCCCGGCCTTAGGCAGAGTCGTATAGATTGCGTCAGTGCTATATTCTGGTACAATCACTAAATATCAATAAAGAACATGAATACTTTACTTTTCTTCGACTTACATACCCGCCGATAAAGGCGGAGTTGTACTCCATTCGAGCATGGATACGCTGCCGACTTAGCATTCAGAGGATGCCGCTAATCCAGGCACTTAGCGTCTCTATACCCGCCTTCATCATACTGCTTCATTCAGCTCTTCCCAATTCTTGATACGGGGCAGTCACATCTACTCGGAAGACTATAGAAGGGTTTTAGATAACGCATTAATAGCAGAGACGTTGCATTTCTCTTGATAGTCGACGTAGCTCGCCCCTTGCATCGACGTCCGTTTCCGTACACCCTTTCTGATTTCATCAGCTTTTGGCTCTTTCCCCGTCTTTTACTGGCGTTTTCCAATTAATGCTCTCACTCGTGCTCGGCTCCTGCTACCTTAGCCTAGATATATCCCCATTTGCACGATGCAATAGAGGCTAAACCGCAGGATTCGGATGCAGGATGTACTAGTAAAATGAAGTATAGGCCCGCTATTACTATATCTCAAGCTTGTGCAAGCTTACCATAAATCAAAGGCGTAATACGCTGTGCTATAGTCATTGTTCAGCTATCCAGGAATGCTCTAATACATGCTCTTAATTTTTCGATCAAGGCTTGATGATGCACGGTACTTTCAACGGCCAATTTGGTAATTAGGGGTGACTATCAAGTAGAGGAGGCCTTCCAAATAAACAGCAATAGCCAAATTCCTGCAAAGTAGAACCAATACGGTGAAGCAAATGTGTTGCAAATATAATCTATCTGGGAATGCGGAGGCAACCTCTGGTTGATCGATATTTCAATACCTACTAACCCTTCAATATCGCACTCGATAGTTAGACTAAGAGTGTCAAATCGTAATCTTCCCACAAGCATCGCGCCAGGCATACCTTTTCCTAATAAGAGCCTCGATATCCATCAAATCCACGGCTCTCAAAAGCATCAAAAGCGTCAAAATTAAACTCATCCAACTCAGCAAGGCTAGTTCCCCGATCGTATTGAGAGCGGCGACCACGTTGATCAGCTCGGACTTGCTGACCAGCATTGGGGGCAAAGAGTCCTAAAAGGTGCTCAGATTTTATTTCAATGTGCGATTTGAATACCCACCCATCTGTTCTGCATTCTGGCAGCTCCGCTGGAGTTTGGAAGAATTGTCGGACTGCGGGAACACCTCCTCGGTGCCAGCCATGTCCGCTCCATCTTCTAGGGTGTAATAAAGCTGTGTAGTGGTAGCTGAAGTCACACTATTAGACTCTGGCGATGTTACCTTGGGCCGATAGTGCTCTGCCTCCAGCATGACGGAGCTATTTCTGAACTTCTGGATCAAGCAGTCACGACCTTGAATTGCTGAAACGTGTCAATAGGCAATCAAATACGATAAGATGGTTACACACTCGCATAAGATACTTGTGCAACCTTCTCCGACTGGAACTTGTACCTGTAAAACTGTTAAAAGATCCAAAGCAATATTGACATGATATCTGACCATTTCTGATCTGCTCGAGCCCTGACAAACTTATTATAGAATCAGTAAACATCATAGAGCTACATGGATCGACTTTACAGCGATAATATCCAGAGGCTGCAGATGTTAGTCTGATTTCGAGTTGGTAGATTGGGGGTTAAATCACATCAACAAAGTTGATAAAGGCATAGCCCACGCTGGAAAAGTCAGTGTGAGGACCGCATACCCATACTATCTAAAAACATACTTGCAGTTGTTGGCAAAGTCAATACGAAGATACATGAAATCGTATTTTCCCAAGCTGGACTCATCGACCAATGATTTTAGCATCGGCTGGTCAACTTTGTTCGGAATGTTACGTAGCATTACCTATCTGTAAGTTAGCTGCAGCACACTCCGGCCGGCGTCTGACTAACCGTAGTGCGAACGTCCTTCCCCTGTTCGATAGCTACAATGTCGACATGATTGTGTTGAGACGTTACTGGGCTGTGCTTACTACGGGAACTGTTAAGGATTTTCTGAGCGTACTGCCGGCGGGCATAGTTAGGACTGTAGCGTGTCAAATCCCGAGCAAAGCCTCCAGGGGTAGGGCTCGTGGGGCTGAAGCTGAGGTGCTCACGGCGCTGGATGCTCATAGGACTGTTAAGAGAGACCACGCTGTTGGGGCTGCTGAGAGCCTGGCCATAATGACTGTACGGACTGGGTACTTGATGGTAGGAGAAGCTGCCGAATTGGGTGTGGTATTGACTGGTACCAAGTAGCGGCGGCGTCATTGCAGCATGGGAACACATTGTTCCAATTCCAAACATCGAAGGGGATTGTTGAGAAGATAGACTGAATTGAGGAGTAGAAGTAGGCAGAGGACTGATCTCAAGAGGAGTATACGGCGAGGCACGTGGCATACTTCTTGAGTTGAAAGAAATCGGCTCTGAAGTGCCATCCTGCATTGTCAGGGTATCACAGGCGTTTACCAGTGGATCAATTTCACTCGGCTTGAAAGTCGAAGAGTTTGGTGGCGTGAGCGTCCTCCCGGCACCCGTGGGCTGATGACTCAGAGTTCTGCTTCTAGTAGCCATGTAGGTCTGGGATTCAGCATGACTATATGGATTATTGGTCCGGGTAGGAGTCGCGAGGGTAGGTGATCCCAGATGTCTCAAGCCAGTCGTACTTCGTTTCCATTCCGGTCTGTGATGAACAAGAGAAACCCTCACCTCACGACCTCTGTCCTGTAGAGCGTCAGTGGGTAGCTAGAGATAGGCGCTGATATACGAACATCTATGCCAACGACTTTGCCATTGAGAGTCTCCACTGCATGAAAGGCTACCGAGGAGTCGTAGTATTCGGCAATCATTGTGTATAATATGGCTCCTGGGGCTGAGACTACCTGCCAGGCTGCAAGAGGCCCTTCTGTAGCAAGCAGCCCGCGTAAATGGTCTTCAAATTCTGATCTTGACACCCCTACGGGCTTGAGGACCCTCAGACTGACCTGTCCTTCATAGTCAGAGAGACCACTCGATCTCGGACTCACGATCTAAGACAACATCAGTCAGATGGGTTGGAAATTGATATTGGGTAAGATCAGATTACCTGTCCCCAGACGCCGATAGGGATGTATTGAGTCTGAAGGCTGTGAGGGTTGTCTGCCTTGATCGCTTCATGTATCTTCGCTGCCTCCATGACGTTGGATAATCGGATATATAGAACATTACCGACCTCGTTGATGCGTTGGCTGCCTCGTCGAACGAAGCCATCCTTCTGTAACCTCTACGAAAGGTTAGAAAGCATTCAGCTCGAGAAGAAGCTTGAAACAAGAGCAAGCTTGAATGGCTGACCTCCAACGAACTGTTAACCAACTCGTGCGTGTGTTCACCATATATGCTGGATATCTTGATGCAACGAGAGACTGAAGTATCAGTAGTGAAGGTGCCAAAATGTGCGATTTTTGAAGTCGCTTCAATCTTTTCCTGAAGAAATTGAAGTGTCTTATCAGCATCCGACGGACTTGGGGCAAGAGAAGTCGCTCGTGGGGTAAATGGTTTGAAGTCCGATGCGGTAGCTGATAGCTTTGCCCCGCCACTTAGCTTGCATCCGTCAGTTACAAAGGGGTCATGCTGTCCTTCCATCGATGGGGCATCCAAAGATCTTGCTACAGCCTTTTGGCCTGTTTTGGCATCTTGAGGCGAGAGGGTTGTGGCTCGCGTGTCTGGAGTATTGGTAGTTGAGTTCCGCCTACCCATGGATGACATTGGAGACATGCTCAAGATGTTAGCTCGCGACATATCGAAAAAGATTGCCCGATCCTGTGAAACACGGTTTATACCTGAAGGAGTCATCGTATTAGCGCATCCAAGGAACACCAAAATTCAATATTGAATGAGTTGAATTTTGGGAGAGATAGATAATAAGCTGGATGATGGGTTGAAATGGAGTGGGTAACGTTGAGAAATAAGAGCATAGCACCTAAGACCGCCGGAGAATGAGACAGCATGAGTGACTGACTGCAAAGATTTTGCTACTCACAGCGGAAGCTTTTCCTGGAGCAGTTAAGAGGACGGATAACGAGGTGCTGACGACTAGGAGGCAGACATGTGCTTCAAACCGATGGCTTTGAAATAGAAGAAGTGACACAGTAGTGAAGAACGTCAACCACACAGACACGCAAGCACGTAACTTGCCGCGATGTGGGCTGGAGAGAACGCTCAGCCGAGATGGAGTAGATGGCTGATTAGGATGCAGCGGACGAAGATCCGTGAAAGGTTGAACCTTGGTGTTGGTCTGGTGGGTAGTAGTAGAAGGGAGGAAGTGAAGACGAAGACGAAGACGAAGACAAGGACGGGTGAGGTAGAGGTGAGCATTTACCAGCGTAGAGGAACAAGGCGCTGATACGGACCGCGATTATTCCCAAGGGGAGCGGTGAGAGTGCTGAAGTCAACGCAAAGAGGGCGTTCAATGCTTCAAAAACCCGGCATCTGCGAAGGCGCGTGCAGGGGAGGAGGTGGTGATCAAGATAGTAGATAGGGCCAAAATTCAAAAGTTGTGAGAGGCAGGATGTGAGAGTGCGGAGGGAGAGGAGAAGGAGGTAGCATAGGAGGCGAGATGGGATGGAGGATGGAGGATGGAGCGGAGAGTGATGTGTGATGTGTGATGTGTGATGAAAGACGAAAGACGAAAGGTGGAACGGGTGGCCGGGTGGCCGGGTGGTTGTTGCCAGAACGGGAAGAAACGGGTCGTCGATATAAGAAAGGCCACCGGTGGCTCTTGCCTTGATAGTGCGAGACGCTTGGAACGGCTCCTCAGCACATCGGAGTCTTCACCGAGAGTTCGCTGGCAAAGTCAAACAGTATATAGGCTGCAGGCAATGTACGAGGAGATTTTGAGGATCCTAGAGTCTTTGCGCCGAGGACGATCAGGTGGACCAGGATGCGATATTCAGGAGCAATGCAGCATCGTATGGAGCAACCAAGTCCGATCGATTCTTCGAAATCATGAGGAAGATACCAACCTGCGAGGTGACCTAGCCATGAGAGATGCTTCTTGGGAGGTTCATGTCTCCTCTAAATTTCACAAGTCGACGCTGTGAAGGGAGCGTCAGAAGCGCCTACTGGGCGGCTAGTGCTACTACAAAGACGTCGTCCAAAGCTTTAGAAAACATCCTAGAGATCCTGTTGAGAACAGTGGAATGACGAGACCACATCGCAATAGACTATTAAGAAATACATATGCGAAACAAGATGCATTGTTGTCAAAGGGAAGTTGTCCGATAGATAGTAATGTACAAATCCATTGGAGTTTCATGGCATGAGCTCCCTCTAAATATAGATATCGACGTTTGACATGAAATACACAGCGTCTTGCTTATGCTTTTAGACACGAATTTTTTGACACTCCTGGAACCTTATTCGCCGGGGGGGAACATACAGCGGGGGATGAATCAACATTGCAGAACGAGAACAGTGCCTAATTATACGTGTACTATACGCGCCGGTAGGCACGTGTCGGAATGCTAGGTTTTATTGACTGCTGGTGTCTGACTTGTCCCACTCCGGCTTCAGAGTGGACTAGAGGACTGAAACACACAAGTCTTAGGTGCTTCAAAGCTGGACCTGGGTTTTCTATACACCTTGGTAGCTAAATCAAGCCAGAGACAAAAGGTGACTCATCAAGGACTGTAAAATTTATGTGGGTGGCAACGAGCAAAGACAATCATCAAGAGAGACACACGCACACGCACACAATCTCTCTCTCTCTCTCTCTCTCTCTCTGTGGCAAGTAATAGCGTCTACCTATCTCCCCTTCCGAAGGGAAAAGTGATGCTTAGCTAGGTCGGACACGGCCACCACAAACTAGCAAAATCTCTGTAGGGACTCAGCTGAAGAACTATGGCTCACAAGCGGAAGCACAAAGGGTAACATGGATGCGGATTCAGAAGCACGAGGCGATCCAAGAGATACAACGTGAGGAATCGTACACCAGAGACTCACTATCTTACAAATTTGTGTAGATTGGAGCATATGATAAATAGCACTAGCAGAATAGATCCCCACATGGCCCAACAGGAACGGGTCTAGAGAGCTCAATGGCACAAGGCAATTCATGATTTCTGATGGTTCGATGATGAGGAGGAGAATGGTCTTGTCGTCGTCCATTCAGCCTTGAGCTTTAGCCGAACTAGGGAGGCCTGGACTAAGATAACAAGCTAAGGCATGGTAAGCCACCTAACTGCAGGGGAAGGCGCTCGGTGCTGGTGCTGTCACAGTCCTATGAGGCTGGTGACACGCGAGTGCGCGCCATGGCCAAACCTTGTAACGACATAGCTCTGTCTAATTCTACCTCTTAGTCTACCTTTGCTGCTACGCCATCTCTACAGCTCTGGTCATACAGGGGCGCTCCTGCTGAGGTCATAAAATTATCACAATGCCCCGCAAGGCGCCGCAATACGACGACTATCGTACTGCCGTACAACAGGTATAAGAGCCGCCTCAAACTCCAGCTGGCCCTGCTAAGGGAGATCCTGCAGATTATCCTCTCCTCGTCCGACGCCGAATATCTGGACCAACTTATTCCCGCGCTCAAAGATGCCACAAATTCGAACAGAACGGCTGGACTTATGCAAAGCCTTTCTCAGTATGCCGACGAACGTGAGGCTGACATAGAACGGATCGGACTTACGAAACACGAGGAATTTCTAGATTCCGTCAACCAGCTACAACAAGTTAAGGCAGGGACTGTGTCCCTCACATCCGAGATCTTGAAGCTCAACCAGTCGATCCAGTCGAGCACGGAAAAGCTTGCTGCCCAGAAAGAGGCATTAGTGGATACACGAGCTATTCGTCAGAACATTGCTGAGGCTTCTGAAGCTCTCAAAGAGTCTCTGAAAGTACTGCACGCAGTCAATCAGGCCCATGATCTGATCCGAAAGAAAAGGTACTATGGGGCTCTGAAAGCGTTGGACGACCTCCAGAATGAACATTTGGTACCTACTATTCAGAACAAGTACGCAACACAGCACAAGCTGGCGGAGATCATACAAAAATCAGTCCCATCATCACAAAGGGCTATCTCTGAGGCCGTGATGGCCGATTTGAATACATGGCTCTTTCGAATCAGAGAAACTTCACAGTTTCTGGGTGAGGTGGCCTTCTACCATACCGAACTACGTCGGACACGGCAGAAAGAACGCATGGAATCCAACACGTACTTGAGAAACTTCAAGCTGAATTCAGCCATCGAACTAGTATTTGACGAAAGCGAAGAATTCGACGTACTGGACAATGATGAGCTTCAAGTTGATTTCACGCCTCTATTCGAATGTTTGCACATACACGAGGCTCTGGGACAGAGTGATAGGTTCAGGATAGAATATGCTGCAACCAGAAGACAGCAGAAAGAGTTGCTCCTTCCGAGTTCGGTCAATCTTTTGGAAGATGATGATAATAGTCTGAGCAGTCTCTTAGAAGGAATTGCGGGATTTGCAATCATTGAAAAAGCAACCATGAGAAGAGCCCAGAATCTTCGGTCTCCGGTCGATGTAGGTCTATTTGCATGAAGCGACGGAAAGTACTAATGATTCTAGGTGGACGAGCTTTGGGACTCGATGTGTAATGCAGCAATCAGTCTCATTTCCCAGGCCTTAGACCAGGTAGACAATGCCGAAGTTTTATTGAAGATCAAGGGTGTCATTGCCCTGTTCATACAAACCATGGGCGTGAGTGTACGGAGTTGTAATGACCTGGAACGAGCTGATTATCAATTTAGGGTTGGGGCTACTCAGTAGCCACCCTTGATGATTTCTTGCTTAAGCTTTTCGAAAAGTACGCAGAGCTCCTCAAGAGAAGATTCAGCGACGACTTTCAAGAGGTGCGTAACAGCGAGCGAGTCTGGTGGTACATAGTGTTGATGTTTTGTCAGATTGTTTCTACAGACGATTACATGCCCATGCCAATCAGTAATATGGATGAGTACGACAAGGTTGTTAATGTTAGTTGGTTTACGCCGGACAAAACGAGAGAGGAGCTCAGGCTAGTAGTACCTCTACAGCATGCTTCAACCTTACTGATACGCTTGCAGATTCCCATGTGTCTTACCATTTTCTCAAATGTATCCGCTTTGCTGCATCGACATTCGGAATTTTCTCAACCAGTTCTATTTCTTCTCCGATGATCACTTCCAGCAACCAAGTATCATCGATGAAACTCTCAAAAAGGTCAGTAATTCGCATCTCGGCTCTGCGTCAATGACTAAGCAAGCTTAATCTTCGCAGTCGCTGGACCAGCTTCTCTCCGATAAAGTGTGCAACTCATTAGTGGAGAGGCTGAGCTCCCAATATTTGGGACAGATTGTGCAGATTCTCATCAATCTTGAGCATTTCGAGACGGCTTGTAAGGAACTAGAACAACTGCTGATTGCAGCACGATCGTCAACTTCTGCAGGCGGTCCGATTATTCTTGAGGCTACAGAGGAATTTAGGAGTAACAAGAAGACTGCTGAAAAGCGAATCTTTGAACTGGTCAATTCGAAGATTGATGACCTCGTAGAGACAGCTGAGTATGACTGGTGAGCTTCTCAAGAGAATACCCCCTCTGACATCACTAATTGCGTGGTTTAGGATGGCCCCGACGCTGGAAACAGAGCCAAGTAATTACATGCAAACACTGACCCGCTATCTCTCAAATATCATGAACTCAACACTTCTCGGGCTTCCGAGGGAGATAAAGGACTTCATCTATTTCGACGCGCTTTCCCACGCTGCCAATATGATCTTGGTGGGTTGATATTATAAACCAGTACTACCTGACTTCTGAGACTAACAGCAAAGCAGGCCCTCCCCCTCTCCGCTGACGTAAAGAAAATCAACCCTAATGGCGTCGCAGCTCTCGCAAAAGATGTGGCATACCTCGCTGATTTTGTCAATAGCCTTGAGAATGCACCCATCTTGAAGGAAAATTTGGATGAGCTGCAGCAAACTGTACATCTAATGCAGGCGGACAACCCAGATGAATTCTACGATATTTCTATAAGAAATAAGAAGTTTGGCAGAGTCGATGCTCAAAATGGTGTTAGAATCCTGGAGAAGTACGAGAGCGGTCAGGCCTGAGAACCATTTTACTAACTTTTCTAGACTTACTCGCTCTGTGCAAAGCCCCACCAGGACCGATCGCCTTGCCAATTTCTCATCCCGATTTGGTATGAAATAAAATTAGAATCACGAATATTCTCCAAACACAATCTCGTGGATTACTGTACAAACTAAAAAAAAAACTCCGGACTGTCATTAATACCGCAATCTACGCGCCTATAGCTGCTGCTCCAAGAGTGGTCATTCCTCTCCGAAATCCTGAATACATTTCAACCGGCGCTCAAGGATCAGCCAACCTCGTAGTCTCGCTCGCCTTCCGCATCCGCATCTCCTTCCCCACCATCATTGCGCGGATAATTATGGCCAGCGTCATGGCCAACGGACGGATCTTGAGACCGTTGCTGCTGGACATGATACATTTGCTATCCATAAATTAGTAAATAATTCCCCAAGGCATTACGGTAGGGGCGGTCCGCACCTGTTGTGGCTGCATGGGAGGGTACCCATAGATACCTTCCATCTCATTGTATATTTGCTGGTTGGGGGCACCGTAAGCAGCACCAGGACCTGGTTGTACTGGGGCCGAGTATATATTCGGTTGCTGAGGATACTCCTGGTCTGGAGCAAGGCCATGGCCAGCAAGAGGATAGGTTTGAGGTGGAGGCATATGCTGTGGACCAGGTTGCTGGGGAATATTAGCATGCTGTGGAGGAATGGCAGTGCCGGAGGCAGCGCCAGGTACTCCCTGTGGAGGTGCAGGTTGACCAGCAGCTCTCTTAGCGTGAGAGGCAGCCTCTTCGCGAGGCACAATGTCGATCAGGAAGTCGAACATATCCGATTTTGCCAAAGCTGATGCGATATCCGATCTTTGCAAGGTTCGACGCTTGTTTTCCTCGGCATGAATCCATGCGCGCATGGTGAGCTCCGTGATAAAGATATCACAGCCCTTAGCAAATAGAATCGGCGCTTCAGCTGAAATCATCTTGACCTCTGGATCCGCCTTCATGACCTTCTTGATTCGCGCGAGCGGGAGCTGGTGCAACTTGTAGTCATGGGTTTCGGTTTCCAGATGGCTGATTATGTGTTGCCAATATGTTGTGAGGATATCTTTGTATGTGCCGTGCAGACCTTGATTGACCTATAGCCACAATTAACTCATACGCTGCAGTGCGTCCGGGGAACAAACATTTGCCCATGCACCTGTATAAAACTCTGCAACAGGCGCATATCCCTGAGCTGCAAGCTGGAGAATGGTCAGTGAAAGTTCGCGTGTATGGGTTTTGCGGAGTAAGTACTGCAGCGCTGGCACCTGTTGCGATCAGATAGTTAGCCGTGACTTCGATACACAAATTGTTGTACAAAGCTGTCTGCTTGCTGATTCGAACGAAGGCTGGATTCCTACCATAGTGTCCCCCATGAGAGGTATCATAAATTGGACTCTGCTGTGCGCCGCGCTGCTGAGACGTAGCGGGAGGGTTGTTGGGTGGATCCATGGTCATCGATGCTGCCGTCTGGAGCACCAGCGAGTGTGCCACTTGTTGCGATCAATGTAGTGTAGGCAGAGGCACGCGATTTGCGTCCAATGGTCGCGCGTAGGACGTCGATGATCGGTAGTTTCGCTGCGTCGAGTCTTGCGCGCAGGGTGCGATGTGTGATGAAGTAGTTGGATGGCACCGGATGCTCATAAATAGGCGAGGTACATGGCCCTCCGTCAGGCGGTGAAAGTCTCCGAGTCGAGGGCAGACTCGAGGTCGGTGTGACAGACGGCTGCGATCAGCTCCTGTCCGGCCGGTCTAGCTCCTGTTTGCGCGACGCTGGCGATGGTGATGGCGATGGCTACAATCCTCGCGATTGTTGACGCCCGGCGTGCGATTGACGGCTGTGATTGGCGCCCTGTTGTTGATACAAATGGCAAACGGGAGCTTTGGGATCTTGGGCTTGGGGTCGAGGGTGGGGAGGAGCGAACCAATACAGACGCGGAAGAAAGGTCTGGGTGGCCAGATTGGGCCACGTCCACGTGACGGCAACTCACGTGATATTTTGAAGCAGCAAGAGCGGTGGAGTGGAATGCGACGAAGCCTCTTCAGCTTGAGCAGACAGACAACACACAACCGATCAGCTCACGAAGATCTGCGTCCATGTAGAGACTGCACCGCCCACGATTTTATAGAGAACCGCTGCCCAAGACGCATTTACATTGGGCAGCCTGGCATCTTTCCCTCATGCAGGTCTCGCGAGTGACAGCGCATACAACAAGGCCGGCTTCTAAGCCACGCACACGCACACGCACACGCAGGCACCAAGCCCAACCTCATCACCGAACCCCATCGTGCCGTCGCCGTGGTAAGGCTGAGCAGAAGGTGCAAATGCGGTATGATGCCATACAAGGATGCAGAAAAAGCATCCGGGTGCTGTGCTCTGCAGTTTCTGCGATGCAGAACATAGCATACCGGGAGCATGGCTGTCTCAGAGCCCCCAAGTTCGCTGCCCGATAACATTGCTTTCACTCCCAACTACTACCGGATCTCAAAAGCTATCTCTTGGCTAATGGACGAAGTGAAGCGGCCAAGCATCGTCTCTATACCTCTCATCCTCCACCTTTCTGCATGTCTTTCAATGTCGCGTGCCAACTTATCGCTTCCCTCTACTATCCAATGCCGTTGCCCACTTCCTTTGCCCGCTGTAGAGACTTACAAGATCCCGGTCCGGGTTGACCAGTCTTGAAAGTTGGTCTGACGAAGATTCGACAGGATCAGATACGCATCCTTGTTCGAGAGTAGATAGATTTGCACCCGATTGATGGATCATGGTAGAGAACGACAACGACTACCTAGAACGGGAACGGGAACGGGCCTAGCCTGGCGTCTAGCCCCAACACAGCACGCTAAGCGAGGAGCCCTCTTGAAATTTCCTGCCGCAGCTTTGGCTGGTGGCTATCTTACCAAGTTCATGGCTGCGATGCTATAAGTGAAGAACACAAGGACTTGCGGCACCAAAGTCAACATGGCCGACCAGGACCTCTCAGATGAGCAAGTCCGCCAGATGCTTGCGGCTGCTGAGCAGAGACTGAAAGCTGCCAAACGGCAAACAAGCACTCAAGCTCCAGATCTATCGTCTTTGCACAGGTATGTCCACCGAAGCCTCTGTACTTCTCGTGCTTCTGCTTGAGTTTGCTTGGGTCCTTGCTCATTTCTCGATGTTGTTCAGCATTCATAAGATTAAATCGGACATCTCCACTCCTCTCTACATTCAGAGCACTGGCCACTGCGCCCAAATCGACCCTTCCCACTTGGTCAAACCTGGAGAGCGACAGCTTGCCAACAGTGTGAGGCGCGTAAAGGATTCTATCGGGACCAAACCAAGAGCTGTCGAGGTAGGCTTCCTGTCTTTTATCTGCGCTCATAAGCCCTTCAATGAGGAAAATTTATCCCAATATTCCTGATGCAAAATCGGTCTCGTCTTGGGTACCACACTGCAAAACATGATTCTCTATTTTCATAGTTACGCTGAGAAGAATTTTTTATCTTTTCTCTTGGTATATTGGTTTGAGCTGCTGCTGATTACCTCGCAGGTGAAGAAAGCCACTGCCGGTCTCGATTGGTACAATTTGCCTAAGACGAATTTGACTCCTGAGCTTAAGCGGGATTTGCAACTACTTGGAATGAGATCAGCGCTCGACCCCAAAAGATTTTACAAGAAGCAACTGTCGAGTTCCCAGATACCAGAATACTCTCAGGTTGGAACTACTATCGAGGGGCCCACCGAATTCTTCAGCGCACGATTAACCAACAAAGAAAGGAAACGAACGCTAGTCGAAGAAGTGCTTGAGGGTGAGAAGGTCACCCAGCGCTTTAGATCCAAATACAGCCAGATCCAAGAAGCGAAGACAAATGGCAAAAAAGCGCATTATAAGAAGATGAAAGCCTTGCGGAGAAAGATCAAAATCTGAAGGAGTCTTGCAATTTTCAGTTGCACAACGCTGTTCCGCATCTTCGACAGGGAGCCCAAATTTGGCTTACTAGCACCTTGAAGAGGCTGTTGAAATTTCACGTGTTCCTGGGATCTGCGGATACTCTATGTCCCCTTGCCTCCTGGGCTTGAGGGGCCCGATGCTAGGTAGCGGTCCGTGAGGGAGTGAGCATCTCCTGCCCAGATCTCTATAGCATGTATCTTCGGCTGATGCAGTAGCTCCTAGCTAGCTCATCTGGGGTCTCGTGGTGATGGTCCTGTTCCTGCAAACGTAGCTGAAAGGGTCAGTGAAAACTCCGGTCAGAGTAAATCTGTCCGATGTTGTGGTTGTGTAGCTGGAAAAAATTATCGCTATGCACCACTCATAGGTCATGTACTGTCAGAGAGAGAGAGCTCAATACCCTCCTCGGGCAGTATTGTGAGGTCACAATCAGACAGACAAAAGCCCAACCGCTACCTCAGACCACGAATCCGCAGTAATTGAAGCCAGGCGTTGTCAATAGTTCAGATCTGATGCGCCTCTCCCCCACGATGCTCGCTGTGTACCAAGACCTGCGGCTCTCTTGCCTGTAATTGCAATGATGACGACTCATAATAGATCATATCCGAGCGTTAGGAAATCGCTAATAGAATAATGTTGCTTGCAAATAAGATCATGTAGCTGAGAGGCACTGAAGTGTAGCAACAGTATAGCCTTGACTTTGAATGATTTGATAATTACCTGAATAGACCGTCCTCCAACAATTTGAGAATTTTTGGACTCCCATACTTATGGCTATCTACTTTCGCACGACCACAGGGGTTGAGTTTGTTGTATTAAAATCCAGTACTAAGCACGTGAAGCTCAACTACAGCAGCTCTAATACATGCCGTGAAAGCACCATTGGGGAGGTCCGTGCACCGGCGAAACATTTTAGGGAAGCTGTGGTGATCGTCCTATATATTCTATCCAACCTCAGAAACCATGGCTTCGGCAACACGAATACCCTGGCGGGCTTTGACTAGATCGACAGTGAGTCCTATGATATAGATTTTCGGGCGTCTCTGCTTCAGAGTTTAATTCATTGCAGCCGAATTGTCTCGTCCCAGCTTCGAACTTCCCAAGGACGCGACCTACCAATCCTCCAAAGCCAGCCTTGGCCTGTCGATATGCTTCGGATGATGCGTACGAGATGCTCTCTATTTACTCATACAACACCGTGCTGACGCTCTCCCAGTGACCCTCGGTCAAGAACAGCAGACGCAGAAGATTCTAATCAACCGTACGTGTCCATGTACCGAAAGCAGCGCCCCTCTGACACTAGAACAGTCCGGTTCTCACCCAGTCTGGATCAGAGTATGAGCCATTGTTGCTAGAATAATAATAGTACCCAGGCTCATTACTTCTTAGTGCTTCATTACAAGATGTCGAAAATGTGGTTGTCTCGTGCGTTTCGTTATACAGCCTTGCTAATTCTTCACTGACCCAGAGCAGAACTGCAGAAGCTACAAATCTTGAAGGTAGCCGACACTCTGAATCAAAAGACATAAATTTTCGGTTGCCGCGAAGCGTCCAAGCAGTATATTTGCGGCCTTTAAAGCGCCAAGCAGAATTTGGTGTGCCTTCTTGCGATTTACAGATGCGGTCGTACAGTGTACGAAACCTTGAGTTCTTTGCAGACTTTGCACTACGAGCCGCATATTATTTGGGACTACCAGCATCTGGCCCTGTACCGTTACCTCGAATCACAGAGAGATGGACGGTGCCAAGGGCGAATTTCATCCACAAGAAGTCGCAGGAGAATTTTGAGAGGAGGACTGTAAGAAGATTGATCCAAATCAAGGATGGGAATCCGGAGACCGTAGAAGTCTGGCTTGCATTTTTGCGAAAACATGCTTACTATGGGATCGGCATGAAGGCGAATGTTTTCGAGTTTACTAAGCTAGGTAAGAGTTCACGGCTCTATGCTTGTTGTGCTCAAAGACTCATCCTTCTGTAGGTGTTGGAAAGAACATGGATACCACTATGGAGCAGATGAAAGACACTCTTGACAAGACTTGGACACAAATTGGAATCAGGAACGATCGGACAGGTCTCAAAACAGGAGATCGGATTATGGAGCTCGTCAACACAGAAAACTTCAGGGCTGCGACAGGCCGTAGTGCTCCAATGATCAGGCCTCCTAATAGTTGATCATAGAAAGGAGAGATATGGGGAGGACGAACAAGAGAGAGTAGGCTCTCTGACTATAACCAATAAAGCGGGATGGGCCAATCGTGGCGACACTGTATAAATAAAGGATAAATTATAGACATAGTGCACTTAGGACATCAGAAAGCACCTACCAATAGTCTGACTTCGCGTCACAATATTTTACACGAGCCAAATACTATCTTAATATTATGGTGTCTCCGTCACGTGGATGCGCGGATGCTATAAATCGCTTCGCGTCTTATCATGCTGTTCACTCATGCCGTGAAGCCTTCCTCCTTTTCCCAATAGCAATGCGACTGCTCAGCGCCAGCAGAGCCTCCTTTGGTAAGAGAAGAGTGCCCTTCACTTTTCGACGGCATGCATCAGCGGATACACCCATAAACCAAGTGATCTTCTCCGGTATTCAACCTACTGGCGTCCCTCATCTGGGAAATTATCTCGGAGCTCTGCAGCAGTGGGTGCATTTACAAAACACTTCATCACCCTCCACAAAATTGCTCTTTTCTATCGTGGACTTGCACGCCATTACCGTGCCGCAAAATGTGGAAAGGTTGAGACAATGGAAGAGACAGACGCTGGCAACGTTACTAGCGATTGGATTAGATCCTGAGAGGTCGGTGTTATTCTATCAATCTTCTGTAAGTTAGTGCTGCTGACGAGTAGTTGGAGAGCGCTGATGGGGCTGGAATAGGTGCCTGCCCATTCAGAATTGATGTGGATTCTAAGTTGTACTGCGAGCATGGGATATCTCTCCAGGATGACTCAGTGGAAGGTATGCACGTTCAATCATCTACATGCGAATGCGCCCTTATGATTTGTAGAGCAAACTGCACCTGAAAAACGACGCGTCTCTAATGGAAGGTGAGGCCAAAGCAAGGCTGAAGCTGGGCCTGTTCTCTTACCCTGTACTGCAAGCAGCAGACATTTTGGTGCACAGGTATATTTGTTTTACGTCTTGTGATAACTTCAGTCGTTGCTAACAGGTGCTCAGAGCAACCCACATTCCGGTGGGAGAAGACCAGAGCCAGCATCTGGAGTTTGCTCGCGAATGTGTCACGAATTTCAATCATACATACGGACCTCGGCTCGTGGCTCCTCGGACTGTTATGTGTAAGTTCTGTTTCATCTTCTATACTGAGTTGCTCACGATTTCCAGCTCCAGCCAAAAAGGTGATGTCTCTACAACAGCCTCATCTCAAGATGTCAAAATCACATTCAGATCCCCGGTCGAGGATCCTCATCACCGACAGTCCAGAGATCATAGATAAGAAACTTATGGCCGCATTGACAGACTCTACGAATGCAGTCTCCTTTGATCCTGAAAACCGGCCAGGAGTCTCTAACTTGCTACAGCTACTCTCATATTTCGACGTCGAGCAGAGGAGTGCGAGAGATCTTGGAGTCGCATATGCAAGTCTTGGCCTAGGTCAATTCAAAAAGCTTGTCGGAAAGACTTTGTCAGAACATTTAGCTGCCATAAGATTCAAATATGAGCAAGTCCTAGCCCAGGATGGCGGAAAATATCTTGATCATATTGAGGAGCAAGGGGCTGCAAAAGCAAGGAAAAGTGCCAACGCCACCATGGATCTTGTGAGGGACGTTGTGGGTTTGTAACATTACCATGTTTCAACATAAGCAAAATTATATTTATTTCCGCAGATCGCACTTCGTAGACTACTAAAGTGCTGTCAAACATGTGACTGCCTGGTGTTTGGGGTAGTAAAAATTGTTGCTGTATTATCCACACACGACTATGTCGATAGAATAATGGAGAACCTCGAGAAAACTGTTAGATCGGCAACGAAAAGATTGGCTTGAAGTGGATCAACATGGGAGATATTTTGGCTATCGAAGCAATTGGGTATGTTCTATCAGAATTACCTGCGGCATCGGGACGCCGCTTTTCTAGCCCAGAAGGCTTAGATCTCTATCTCTTTAATCTGAACCAGACTTCAAGAAAACTGGTACCAATCCATAATATATCTATGCTTGGAAATCTGTTAATTGAAGAACATAAGAAGAATAGAAGCGTCAAGTAGCACCGAAAGCAATGGCTTCTGCGGTAGGTCTACCCAAGACGTACCGATCGCAACACACTAAGCTGGCAGATCAGTATGCGGCTTCCTGAAAAGCTATTACTAGCTACGAATGCTCATTCCTTCTCGTGAACTCGGTTTGATGTGAGATTCTAGTTCCGTAATAAGGCAATTTACACTGAGCCGACGGTCACGTGAGGTTTCCTGAAGCTTCAGTCTTGTGAGCGAGTAATGTTTCCTCGTAGTCTCAGCCTTAAATAAACAATACAAGTCCTCCGAGACTTATCAATCCGGCATACCTGAAGTCGAACAGATAGAACAGCTCAAACATGACCGAAAATTATGTTCCACCAGGTCAGCAGCGCAACCTCCGCGCCTGCATGGTCTGCTCAATCGTGATGACCCAAAGCGTACATTTTCCCTCCACTCTTCCCGTTTCTCAACTCTCCTTCATCTAAGCTCACGACTTTATAGCGATTCCTCAAAGAAGGCTGCCCAAACTGTGAAGAATTCCTGCACCTCCAAGGCAACCAAGACGCACTTTACGACTGCACCTCCCAGGTCTTTGAGGGCCTGATTGCACTAGCGGATCCAAGCAAGAGCTGGGTGGCAAAGTGGCAGAGATTGGATGGTTTTGTGAAAGGAGTATATGCGACTAAGGTGTCGGGTCAGTTACCGGATGAGGTGGTGGCTGTCATGGAGGATGAGGCAAGGATTAGATATATTCCGTACGATTTGGCTTGCTACCTGAGAGCGGATACATAACTAATGAGTGGTATAGGAGAGATGGGAGTGCTACAGAAGCCGACTAAGAGTTTTGTGTATGAGCGTACTTGGTGACGCACGAAGCCCGACATGGGCGAGAAGAAGCTCTTGCATGACATGATGTGGGAGAGGCAGTTACAGACAAGGCGCAGGAGTTTGGGCGTTGATGGATGAATACCTTTGTCTATTCTACGGGAAAAGCGTGCATGGTAGGTATCAAAATACGACAAGAACTCCGTAGCGCTTACAATGCTCCCCATTGAACGCCGTAATAGTACCTTTTAAAACTTCTGTTTCTTTTGCACTGGTGCTTCGAAACTTGATGGCCTACGTTTCTTCTGCCGCTCCATTTCTTCTTTCATGATACGCTCGGCTTCGCTCATCATCTTCGGTTGCTCAGCAATAGTTGTCTTCTTGCCACCTATTGCGTTTTTCTTCGCAACGGCGAAGACGTTCTTTGGCTTGCCCGACAGACCCATTTTCATAGATACTTTGCTTACCGCCGGTATCGACTCAGAAACTGCGCCTGGCCCAGCAGAATTTATTGAATTTTCCACCATAGGGGTACCGTGGCTTGTCTCATCGGCTGCTTTGTCATTGATCTTCGTAGAACCATTGGAGACCTGGCTTGGCTCTTGAGACTTTACTTCTGCCTTGGGAGGTGCTGACTTTGCGCCGAAGCTGAGCTTGATCTTTTCTCCCTCCTCTCGCCTCAGCTCTCGCTCAGTCCCATCCAGCTCATCCTCGACACGAACTCGAGCGTCCTGCTTTGCCCTCGAAACTTGTTGTCTGATGAGCATTTGTTCCCGCTCTTCATCACCCTTGTCCTGCCTCTCCTTCTTGCGAATAGCATCCTGCCTTCGCAACGCTTCGGGCGAGTTGTCAACCCACGCAACGTGAATACCTTTCTCATTCTCCTCGACACGGCAAATGCCCTCACGACCAAGGTGTTTGGCAAACTCGGTGAGAGATGGCCATTTTGTAGAGTTCATGTGAATGTGTTCCTTATTAGCGATGTATTCCTGGTAGAAATAGTTAAGATGGACTTGTTTTTCGCCATGTGACGTTCGTAAGAGTTGGAGGAAGTCGCGCTGGAATTGGTTGCTGTAGTCGTTGATATACTTCTTGGGATCTTCGCCGACGAGCAGCATTTGCCTAACGTGTGATTCAGATTGAGTATGCATCTTGAAGCCATTCTCGTCGCGCATTTGGCGCTCGCATACCTGAGGTAATAGTGAGCGCAAGAGTATACTGTGGATTTGCGACGCGGGACCTACCTGACAATACCATCGTAGTCGCTGGAGTCCCTTGGACTTGAGCCTGTTATTCAAATACTTTGTAGATCCAACCTCAGCTTTCGGCATGTTGACAGCGGCGTACGCAAGATGTCTTAGGATATCTGCGAGCGCTGTTGCATTCGTTGATTCTTCACATAAATCTGCGTCACAGTCTTCACGTGATCTTGCTCAGCCAATGTCTTCGGGTGGAGACCAAATCTTCTGGTGCTAGGTATCTTGCCTCACCACCATCTTGAAATTTGATTCATACGCACGAGGAATTAATGGCAATGCTGTTCTCGAACTTTCATTTCTCTTGTGATTGATACTGACGACTTATACGCATGCTACGCCATCTTTGCTAAAAGCCATTTCGCATCGCATAGCCTTAATTCCGACATATGAAAAGCCAAAATCCCATGACACGAACAGTTTTTCATACCCAAACATTATTATAAACAAAGCCGTGAGGCCAGGTAAACTCTTACGACGCTCCCTTCCAATTCATATCATGCTCGATGAGCGTTCAATTTGATAGAATCAATCATTTCGTAACGTCGTAACTGTCATCACTATAGCCGGCCATATGAACTCGTCCATGCTTGATACCCATAATGAAAAAAGAGAAAGAAAACTCGTGAATAATCATGTACTTCAGTCGAGTGGGTATGCATCCACCTCAAATCAAAAGTCAGCTTTAAAAGCGAGAAGTGAAGCTTCGTCCAAATCCGGGGCGAGAGCTGTGACTAGTCTTGCGCGTGTTGCGGCCCGATTGTGTTGCTCCTGCACCAATCTTTTGGAAGCCCTGCATGATATCAACGCCTGAGAATTCATCGAACTCTTCTGATAAGAACTCTGCCCCGAGAAAGTCATCGTGGGGAAGATCAAAAGTCTGCAGGTTGAAAGATGGTGATTCCGGGGGGATCTTTAAGGGCGACTGAGCATCTTCAATTGTGAACAATTTAGTCGGCGAATCCATCAGGCCCAGCCCCTTTGTGGGTCCTTTGTTGGAAATTGTCGAGGATAAGCCTGGAGTCAGCTTGAGCGATGGTGTTGAAGTAATGCTCTTATTGTAGTTTGTGTTAGAGATGTCGGAAAGAATATTGGTGGATCTCGACCGGTCTAGTCGTGGCCTCTTGACCGACCTCTTTTCAGGAGAGCCCATGCCGGGTACGCAGAGGAAGCCTGCATCGTCTGCGAAGATATCGAATTCAGCGCTATTCGTGAATTCTTGAAAGATATTGTCATCGAGGTTGAAGGCTGGACTCCACGGGAGGTTTTCATCGAGAGAGATTACACCCCGGAGCGGCGACCCGACCATCTCTCGCACTTTATCCCGATGCATCCGGAGATTGGTGTTGGGTGAAACTGAAGGTGGAGGGCGGGCGGGTGCCTTGAGCTTGACCACGGGTGTGAGAGGTGGCAGCACCTGTGGAGATTTCTTCTTAATGCTTTGCCGTATAGGTGATGAGGATGGCGGAGCGAAGCCAACGCGTGACTTGGAAGGGCTGTCGTATGAAGAGCTACGAAGTCTTGCAATCTCCTCTTCTGCTCGACCACGCTTGATCCTCGGCCGATCAGCTTCCGAAGTGAGCAGACGATTAGAGCGCATAGCAGAGGAGTCTAGAGACGAGAAATAGCCGCTGTCGTCCATAGACGTAAATTTGCGCTTGTGTGATCGAGATCTTGAGGATGATGGAAATCTTGGAACGGGGGGTGGAGTATCTTGTCTCTTAGGAGCGTTACGGGGAATCGGCGGAGAAGAATGCATCATTTCCACTGGGAGTGAGGAATGTATCAGGGGCGAGGAAGACAGAGCTTTCTGAGGTGGCTCCTCTTGATCGGATTCAAGAAATGCATCAGAGGCAGGAATAGTGGCATCAGAGGACAGCTCTTCCGAGATAACAGGGAGTTGTGGTTCTGCAACACTGATGTTTGGCTTGGGCGGCAAGGCTTGAGGTCGAGGAGCAGGCACTAATGGCTTAAAGCATCCTGGCTGTGGGAGAGGGACCTGTAGCGGCTCGGTCTTGATAATGGGCGTATGATGAGCTGAAATGACGGGGCCATTATCATTCCCTCCATAACTCTTTCTCGGCTTGTCTTTATTGAATTGGTGCTCCATCCCAGGTTGAATAGCCCAATAATGACCTTTTCCTGGATCATCTTTTGGCCTTTCTTGCTTGATGAATGCTTTGTTTAGGCTCAGATTATGTCGAATACTGTTTTGCCAGCCTGCATCGGACGCATTGTAGAAAGAGAAGGTATCGGAAATCCATTTGTAAATCTGAGCAAGTGTCAATCGTCGGCCAGGTGATCTCAGTATGGACATGCCGATCAGCTGAGCGTAACTATGAGACGGTTTGGTTCCATCGTCCCGAAGGGGCGGAAAAGAATCTGGGCTAGGGAGATGATTCGCATCAGAGAGTTCCTCTCGGTGTTGCCTCTCCTCTGTCCTGGACTTTTTGGAAGGTCTCATTTCATGTATGGGAGCAGCGTCCATCAATCGCTTGGATGGCGGCTTCGAACCGTATAAACCTTCTAGTGAGGGGTTAGAACCGTCTAAACCCTCGTTGTAAGAAGTTGCGACATCAGCATAGTACGACTGTGGATTATTCTCTTTTTCGGAAGCGTCTGAAGTCGAGAAGGTCGTGAAAAGGGCCTTGTGCGGGACAGCCTTCGAGCTGGTCTTGAAATTTGACATAACAGGCTGCTTCTTCTCTATTGAGTCGGTATTGTAGCTCGATCCTCCTGATGGTGGTGGCATGGGTATCATGTTAAGCTTGTTGCCAAATGGTGCCCTTGATGGAGAGCTTGATGAATGTGGTGCGGCCTTGAGGGGTGACTGCTTGCAAGGTCCAGGCTGAGGTGGGTTGAAGACGATATTCTTTCTTGTGGCGGCATTTTTCAATGGTCGAAGAGGCGACAGCCTTTTGGAAATAGAAGCGTTCTTCGACGAAGGCATTGGTGCGTGATCAAAGACCGGATCTTGATAGATCTGCAATGGTGGTGCTGAACGCGTCGACATCGTGAACCAGCGACGCCGGGAAGGCCCACGCGTTTTCCGTGGTGATGAGGTCGAAATATGATGGTAGAAGAGGCTGCAAGTTCGTGAATCAGCTGTGCGACATTTCTCGAGACCTACAAGATCAAGGACGCGAAGAGAGGACTCAAGGATGTCTACTTACTGTGGTGGGTGGTGGTGGTGGTGCGTTAGTTGGATTGGATTGTGGAGCGAAATTACGGCGGATTCCGCGCGTTGAAAACCGATGAGCCAAGGACAAGAGGCTCTACGGCAGGTTCGTAGTGCCGGCAATACTCAGTATCTGATCAGTCGTATACCAAGGCTGCAGATTGGACAAGAGGGTTCTGAGAAGAGGAAGTTTGCCAAATGTGGATGAGGGCAGAGGACGAGGACGAGTTGGTGGTGGCGGTAGTGGTGGGCGAGATGGAGATACGGCACAGTAGCCAGCTGAGAAGGAACAGCCGGCCGGCCAATGCTTTTTGACCTGCTGATACCGGAAATCGCAGGCTGATACGGCGGGGAGGACAGACCAAGGCCAAGGTCTAAGTCGTTGGAGTGTGGTGTGGCGTGGCGTGGTGTACGGCAAGTAAGAGGAGTCGAGGAGTCGAGGAGGCGGACGGAGACTTGACTCTTGAGTGACTGGACTAGACTGGACTGGACTGGGTGAGAGTCAAGCTGGGCAGGGCAGGGCAGGGCAGGCTTGCCAGATGCCAGCGTGGTCTGGTCTGGTCTGGCTGTGTCTGCAAGGGAGGGAGCGAGTGGGTGGAACACTGGAACTTGACTTAAGCTCTCTGCAAAATCCTGCAAACAGCTCCACTCAGTGACGAGATATCTGATCGCGGCCGGGCACTGGCCAGGATTGAGTCAAGGATCGCTGGGATCGCTGGGATGCGGGGACCGCGAAGTGGACCTGATATGTGTTGGAGATTGGAGACTCGAGAATGCTAGGAGCCAGGATTGGCAGAAAGATACAGGCAGAATAGTGTCCTACTCTACTCTGCGCAAGAACAAGAACTCGTTTCTCTCGTCTACACGCACAGGTGTGTCAGGTGCAGTACAGTATGTATGAAGGCAGTGGACTGTACGGCAACGGAGTCGGAGATGGAGCTCTTGCTCTTGCGCTTGCTCTTGCGCTTGCACTTAGATGCGTGGGATTGCACGTCGCAAAAGCAATCGACTGGTGTTGGTGGGCGGGGGGAAGAAAGTGCCTTTGCAGGACTCTGGTTTGCTTCTCGTATGGTCTCGTCTCGTCGAAGGGCCGTTTGGGGTCGCGATAGGACGTGATGCGATGCCACGAAGATGGGCGCCTACGCGTGTTGTCTGTTGACTTCGCAGCGCGTCGTCGTCGACGAATCAGCAAGGCGCAGTACCAAAACAAGGAACACACGCGTGCCCTCGCTCCCACCAGGCCACCAGGCAGCAAACACCCCCTTCGCCTTCGCCTTCGCCCTCGTGAGAATCAACTTCAAGTTCGGCGTACTATCTATACTATACTACACTGTACTATACTATGCTTTGAACCTTTCATGCTTTCCTGATCGAGAACTTTTCCTTCCCTCTGTTCTCTCTCCCTGTCAATCAATTCCGTGATTCTTGTCCTCCAAGGCCACACACACTAGATCATCTCACTTCCCTCCAGTATCATGCCCAAGCCATCTCGGCATTGGAAAGGCAATTATTGCCCGGGTCATGAACTATAGTAGAGCCTCGCACAATGCATTATGATTCCACCTTTCCATGCTCTGACTCATCGCCTATCCTGGCACGCAACGGTACTTGGCTTGGACAGACCGTACCCAGTCCAGTGGGAACTCCTAGTCTACTGAATGTGTCGGCTACAACAGCGCCCAAGTTGGCTGGCGCCTCGCGACGAGCAGAACGCTCTTCCAAAACTCCTATGCCAGTGCCTCATCTCCTGAGTCGAGCTCGCTGTGCTTATGGTCTTCTAGACCTCTAAAGCATGCTGGGTATGGTATCCTGACATCCCTCTACACACCTCTGACCTCACGTAACTCAAAGACATAACCTGGTGTGCATTGGGATGCAAGCTCCTGATCTTGTTCTCCCCGGGAGCTTGTTAGATATAAATAAGAGCATGAATCCTAACATCGTTGGTTGTAATAAAGGACCTCCAGTCCATATTCCAAACTCCCCCATGCCCTTACGCCGCCGAATGCTTTCAAAAGAAAGCAAGAAAAAAGCTGGAGCTTTATGCTCAGCCAACTATGAAACGCTCATATGCACATTAACCACATTACCGTCAACATGAATCCCATAAACATCTGCGACGGTAATACCAGACTACCAGCCGAGAACACAGTAGCCCCCGGATAATTGCATGATGTTGGAGTCATATTACCATTTGGCAAGGTCCCCCACATAGTGGTTTGCCCATAACTCTGGTTGAATGAATCGCTGCCGGGCATAGGGCAAGCAAAGCCCATGGATGCTGGGCAGCTCTGAACTACGCGGTAGCACAAATCATCACATGGAAGGAGTTCCAGATATGGACCAGACGTAACATTTGTGTCGATGACAGGATTCCGTGAATTATTCAAAAAGGCAGATTGACTTGCAACCCTAACAAGTTGTGGGCCGAGTGTGGTCCCGTTGGGAAAGGGCTGACCCATCGCGCGAGGTTTGAGATAGTCCTGGGGGGGAGGATCCGAAAATCCAGTGCAGCGCGGAATTGCAACTGCACAGAGCCATTGCTTATACGCAACTGTGCACTCATCACAGTTTCGGGCAAGAGAATACTGCGCGGATGATGTAGTTTCGCAAGGAACAGTTGATAGGACGTTTTGAAAGAATTTGAATTGTGCGCTGGCATAATTGTCGTAGAAGTCAGCTAGCGCAGAGGAGTTCGGAAAATTGTTCGGATTGGCTGGCACAGTATACGAGACATCGGTGCAGAAAGATAGGTTTTGGATCAAAGCACAGTTGTCATCTCCAACGCTTAGCATGCTAAAGATCAAGCTGTCAATAGGGGCGTACCTGATAGGGTAGTGAAATCCGTGCCCCGAAAGACCATCCCTCCGCCTCCGACGACACCAAGGCCTGAATTCGTTGAATTTCCGTCCATGGCGAGAACCGCGTGATAAGTTGATCCTCCGCTCAGGCCTTCTACGTAGAATTGCTCTTCAGGTAGTTGCCCAGCCTCTCGTCTCGCCAGTGGGATTTGTGCCGCCGAACTCTTCACACTGACCTGACCCGGGTCTTTCTTCTTCCAAGCGCAGTAAGAATTCTCAAGACCCTTGATAGACGTATCATTAATCGCGGTTGTGAATAGTGTAAACGGAGTAGACATGTCCTTCCACTTATCATAATTCTTGCCGTCGCCATCGAGCGTCATCGGATTGCCAGCGTGCAACAATGCGGAGCTGCTATCGCTGTCAATAAGCCACAAATTATCCGACGCATTGTAGAAGACGTGATAAGGAGCATCGATTGAAGCAGCAATTTCGACGTCCCACGGAAGATCACTGAACGTGGTCCCAGTAGCATTGTTTCCGTAAACTCCAAAGTAGACGTCGCCCGTAGCATTGATTGCATACATGGCATAGCCTCCTTCCAATTCGACCATGTCTTGTGGAGCATTCCCCGGCCCAGGGGTAGTATTGTTTGGTGACTGTGAGATGTATAGCTGGAGTTGAGGTGCTTGCACAATTGTGCTGGTACCAAGAGATGTTGGTTGACCGCAGGCGGTGACTGAAATGTACAAGGTTTGAAAATTGCTTAGGTTCGATTCCCTCGACTTCAGTCCCATCTGGCCGCCCACTTCTTCCAGATCATTCTCATCATCAATGTCTGCCCCTTGTAACTGTAATGGGGAAAACAAGGCTCTCGTTGTCGATTTCTGACCGAATAGCGAGGCGCTGGAGAACATGTATGAAATCGTCTGTCCAAGGGCGATGTTGGTTTCTTCTTTACGATTGTTGATTATCTCCTTTGGTTCGTTGCCCGTAGGGGCTCGTCCAATGATGCCACGATCGATGCCCAAGAATTCTGCCTCGTACGATACCTCTCTCAGTTCCAGCTCTGCGACATCGAGCTCGAGGAAAGGCTGATCCCATAACCGTTCGTGGTTGTGATCCTCAGCGCGTATAGAATCGACATCGGTAGCATATGCAAAGCGGGGTGATGCAAATGCAAAGTACAATAGAAGGAGCATGATCGATGCTATGAGCGATGCTGCAAGCCGCGATTGCAGCGGGCTGAGCTTAGGAAGGGGCATCGTGCATCGAGCGCATTGAGAAGGCGTCCTTGTCCACAGCGCAGCAGTCTTTAAGAGTCAGTTGATCTGGCCTAACTAAAGGTCATAGAAATGTGAATGCATTTTGTTGGAGGTTGTAGACATGATGCAGTGTCGAGTCTGAGGTTTCGCAAAGTTGACAAGTGCTTCATGTCCAAGTCTCAAACTAACTTAAAATAGGGGAGTTTCGGTAGGCCGCTAACCGAAAGAAGAGTCGTAGACGTACAACCCCGAGATCTACCTACATATACCTACTGGTGTTAGGAAGGTGGACATGTATGTCAGCCGGGTCGACACCCGGGGCCCTAACATATTTCAGGGCCCTCAGCTTTCTTGAATCGTTTTGATCTGGTATTCTAAACGCAGAGCATGTTACTTTTTGGCCCAACTGCACGAAGAAAAAACAAGCCCGCGAGATGTTGGCCGAGAGAGATTTCTAGCATTTCATGTAACAAAACAAGTCTTGACACCCGGGGAAGCCAGAATAAATCCATTTCAAACTTCCCAATAAGATCATGACGACCCTTAGACACCTCATATTCAAAAGAGCCTCATACACTCCCATCCGGCCTGATGCCCAAGATACCTACCCTTCCGTTAACCAGTCAGTACCACCATGTTCAAGTCATCCGCCCAGTTCATTCAGTTCATTCAGGATATTTTGCTGAAAGGTGCCACCCAGAGGTCGCACATGGCTATTCGACAATTGGCATTGTTTACAAAGTCTTGTCAGCAGCAGAGTCGACCTTGGAGCGAAGATTGGCAGCTGAGGCGCCAGCTCCAGAGAAATAGCGAGAGAAGACGGGCTGGATAAAGGAACGGAAGACAATTTGGGCACCTCTGAGAAGTCTATCAGTACGATGCAATGATTCGGTTATCATCGGTGTTCTTACCCGGTCATTGGAAGTGCAAGCCAGAGCACAACGAGGAATTTGAAAGTGTAGTAGAATGGGAACCAGTAGACAGCATTGACGCCACTTTCAAAGACGGTGAAGAAGGCAAAGACAACCCAGTACTATAGATGCGGTGTTACATGGACAGTGACGGAGCAGTGGATAGGGTGACGTACCGTAAGCCATTGAGTGTCGTCGGCCTTGCCAACGCTGAATAATGCCTCTAAGGAGTAGTAGCCAGGAATCACGAAGCCGGCGACATTTGTGAGGAATTGCCCAGCGATGTTGAAGAAGATGAAGAAAAAGTAGAAAGCGACCAGACCGAGGAAAGCGTAGACCTTCGGGACTGAGGTCTGTTTCTCCAAATTGTTCAATGCAGGGTACTTGGAAAGCTGATCAAATGGTCAACTACTGCTCAAATCCATAGCGAAACATCACACAGCAGATGCCAGACACACTGGCATATACGTGAACGCAAAGGTCGAACAGACCGATTGCTTACCTCCTTATCAATGTGGGCGACGTAGCCCTGGGCTTTGTCTTGGAAGGACATCGTGATCGTGAGACTTTCGTGGATATTTTGGACGTCAGTACAGATTTTCTAAGTTATTAAGGCGCTGTTTGACGGGGATTCAATGGAAGTTTGAGTGGATGGGCGCAAGTCTGTAGTGTCGATTGAAGAATGACGACGGTGGAGCAGGCGAAGTGTCCACAGCCACAGCTTTAGCAATTGGAAGCCAAGGGAAGACTTGATCACGTGCCGGAAGATGTTAATAACCGGTATGTGACTAGGAAGGATGAATCTGGAGGCATTGATGGGAAAGACCCGGGTTAAGGTCTGTACGTTCGATACTGACTCTTGCCATCATTAGTCTATGACTTTCTTATGATCACTATTGCTCCTATGTTGTTGTGCCATGACAGGGGATACTAAGGCCAGCAGGATTCCATCTAAACAGTTACGTAGAAGAGAATATGTGCAGTTTTGCCTATGACAATCTATTCCCCTGCGTGTCCTATATAAAATGACAAGGAAGACGATCTTCAGATTCTAAGAAAGTGCAGCAACCAGAGCCTTTGCGGGCCTGGATCATCCGTTACACTGCGAGAAGTGCGGCATATCGTGACAGAAATCAAGAGTGGTATGCCATGTTAATCTTCAATTGTCGGTCATGCTGATGAGGACGTCTTAAGACTCTAGGGCATATGTAGCACGTATCAAGTTTCGGGGGTGGTGGCCAGCTTCAGCCTCGACATGACGCTCAAATATCGAGTCCGAAACAAAGCAGCGGTTCTTGAATACCACTACGCACAGCATATTGGGGCATAGCAGAGCAAGCCTCGGACAAAGTCCATAACTAGCACAATCTGAAGTAACAGCACCAAAGAATGCGGTCGTCGGCCAGGAACCGCCGAGCTTAGATCATGAATCGATTCGTGAACGGAGTGGTGGTGGTAGCGTTATTTCGGAGTAAAGATTCTTTCTGTTGGTTCATTCTTGAGCCGGCCCTAGTAAGCGCACCTCGTTCCCACCTCAACGAAGCGAACAACACCAAAGGTAAACAATTCATCCCATCAGCCGTTCGCACGCTCCGGCCATCCACAATCACCACCACAGCGATTGTCTACAGTTCTGTGCCTTCGTACTGGGGACGCTGTATAAGATTGCCAGGAGGTGCAATTTTATGAACCGTCAGCCTTGAGTCAACTGCGGTCGCGCTCTTTGGCTTGTCCAGCCACACCTATATTTGAGCGTCCATTCGGCGCTGCAAACAGCTACAAAGAAATAGACTATCCTTTACTCGAGTAGAAGTTATGGGTGAGTGTCTGCGCAATTCATACGCTTTCCTAAGAATCTACTATCCTACTTAGATTTCGTGAATGATCCTGCTCACCATATCAAAACAATACAGATCAACCAGCACCAGCGCCAGAGCCAACGACTGTCAAATCTCGATCCAGGTCCAATACCGCAACATCAGCCAAAGGCAGGAAGAGGCCTCTTTCTAGGGCATCGACAACTAGCATACACAGTGGACTTACGCAACCACTCATTGATCAACAAAGCGTGGATTCTGTCGCCGAGTATCAGAAACAATGGTATGATCAGAGCGGGCTGGCACAGCAAAGGTTTGGTGATATGAATCATCAATTAACACCTGAAGATATGGTCGTTCACACAGCATCACAACTTCAGAATCCTCGTGATTATGATATCGATCCCGCGCTGGGCGCTGCTGGCCATCATGGACTGCCACCTGCTCATGAGAGTCATTACAGGGCGGACCACGACCGTCAATCGCTTCCAGTAGAGTATGACACCAGCTACAACCTGGCCGATAGTCAGCTCTTGGAGGGCCGGAGTGATGAGCAGGATGATATGGATTCTTTGGCTGGAGCAAGCGGGCCTACGAAGAAAGCTTCCAAATCAAGCGCAGCGAATGAATTGGAGATGCGACAATTGTTCCAGTCAAACAAACATCGCTCCCTGCCGGAAGTAGCAAGCGAGTTACAAGGTAATGAGAGAGGGCCACAATCAGAACGGCAGAGACAGGTGTTTGCCATGCTTTGGTACGTATCTCTCCTAGTTGGATTGTGGAGGCTGCTTATAGATCTCTAGGATCAATCAAGTGTGTGACAAAGGCAAAGGCTCTGTTCCAAGAGGTCGCGTGTACGCACAATATGTCTCGAGATGCGCTACAGAACGAGTGACCGTATTGAATCCCGCATCGTTTGGCAAACTTGTACGTGTGCTTTTCCCAGGACTCAAAACACGGAGATTAGGCGTGCGTGGAGAATCAAAATACCACTACGTCAATTTCAGTCTCGAGGATGACCAACCGCAACTATCCGAGGCGCAAAAGATGCAATCAGTCCAGGGATTCAGTGATGCAGCTAGCTTCGTACAGAATTTCAGGTATGCTTGAGAAATGACTTATAGGTTATGTGAAGCTTACAGATTCTTACCCAAGTATACCGACCCAAAGCCAATATCCCGTGGACAGAGCCGCGTTTCCATCGCCGGACATCACTCAAATGCCAGAATCGAGAGTGCAACTATCTGAGGGATTCATCAGGCCTCACAGCCTTTACAACCATCCTGTCATCTCGGGCGTTTCGCAACTTGAGTCCACAACCAGCAAGATGGCCCAAAAGCTTCGGTTTGCGCCAATTGGTGAGCCACAAGCCTTAGAACAGGCATCACTTGCTCTGCCAAAGATCGAGCCATTTGCCCCACCCGGAACTGACCCAGACGCCGCAACTGCTCTGACGGCACTTTATCGATCCCACTGTACTTCACTTGTTGAATGCATCCGGTATTGCAAGGAGAAGATGTTCTTCCATCTTTTTACCTCTTTTCACGGAACCCTCACCATGCCAGTACAAAAGCTATTCGCAAACCCCAGCCTTGCGCCCTGGATTGAAGCATGTGACTTCGCTATGTATCAAAATATGATGCAAACGGTAGCTCCTTTAACACTGCAGGTGGCGCCAAAGCCCGTTTTGGATACACTACGAAATATCTCGGAACGACTTGTTCCTCATATCGAGACATCCTTCCATGCCCATCCACCTCATGTCGTTCATGCTAAGGTCGCGCCAGCAACGCTTTTTGCCGGCTTACTAGACCGTGAATTGAGGGTGAACCTTACAGCACATGCGGCAGCCAATATGCTGTCAAATCCTGCTAATCGGGACCAGATGTACGAGGATTGGATCACAATGGTCCGCACCAGGAAAGTTGCGGAATGCGTTCCAACGAGGGGTATGGATGACGTTGTCAGTCTGCTGCTGACAGAGTTACGTGACCTCCTCGACCCAGTCGGAGTCTCATGGGAAATCGAAGGCGCTACAGCCTACGGAGAAATGGCTTTGCGGACAGGGCGGCAGCAACAGGCGAGCATACATGCTGATTCATCCACCGAGAACGTTCTTGATCGCTGGGTCAACTTTCTCACTTCACTACCTGGAAAATTCCCGTACGCAACTCATACCGAGATCGTGTGGTGTGTCCAGACGGTTGGGACAGCAGTCATGAGAGATCTCACGATAGCACAAGGAAAGAGTTTTGGCGCTTGGTGGGTCACCAAATGCTGGATTGATGAGATGATTGTTTTCCTGGCAGAGCAAGGCGGTTTTATGGACTATAAAGCTTCACAACTGTCTTCAGTTGATAAGATTAAGCAGACAACTAGGAGCCGAGCAGCAAGCCAGCATGAGAGTCGTTTTAGCACGGGAAGCGACGATTTTCTCCGGCAAAGCGGGATAGAAAGTGGAACGTACCAGCCGATGGATGTCACCACTCAATCCGCTGTGAATGCAGCCGCCGGACACGGTCACGACGATAGTGGCATAGGGATGCGAACACCTGATGAAGAATTCTCCATGGGGAAGTTCGAATTCGACCGTCCTGGAACCCATGCCCAAAATGAACCTAGTAGGCTGCTGCGCCAGCCTTCAGCGGCTTGAGTACTTTCGATCCGCGATTTATATTCTGTTAAGGGGTTTATCATAGGGCACCTAATTATTTTCTCATTTTGCTGTAGGGACCGGCTCGGATGAATAAAGCTAACGATTGGGACGATGCAATGATTTGATTATAGATTGGATGTCTTGGTGCACACTGGGCGGCCCGCTATACTTTCAGAAGGAGGATACGCCGCGGACACGATTTGGATGTGTGGTATTGGTTTTCGAGTGGGTTTCAATAAGGATTTTGTGTGTCAACCCCTTTTAAGGTATGCTATTGGTATATTTTGTAGCGATTCGTGTATTTATGATGGGCGGGTGAGCAGCGGGAGGAGTTGATTTGATCAATCAGTTTTGCTAAAATGTATTCTTGGAAGATCATTCACAGCAACGAGCAAAGTCTTCGTTCCCAATCTTGCTCTTAAGTGCCAATCTGCTTCTAACCCCGAGTTTGGGGAGACAAGATGCAGACAATAGAGGTCGAGTGAGGAAGACGAGCGTGACAACAAGCCTAACCACGGCCTCATGCCCAAAGTACAATACCTAGCCATGCTCAGTCGAAGCCGCGATGTACTGACACCAAGACGAAACAACCAGACGGGATTGTGATGGTGATGGTGATGTGATGGCCGTTAAGCTTAAAGCCTTCTCGACTCTGGCGCCGTCCCTGCGGCTCCGGTCCCGCTGAAGCACGGGGCGGCGTCCCGCAGAAAATTTAGGAGGACCACCGACGCTCTATGACTCTTACCACGCTTCAAAAGCATCTTGCACGCACGGCACTCTTTGCGAGCTGCGACGCCTGGAGGAATGGCTACTGTAGCAAATCTAAACGGTCAATATGACTCGACGCCCGCCGCAAGTAGCTCGTGGTGGAACAATAACAGCAGCAGCAATGGCAGCCGAGGCTGGGTGATCCAGAAGTTTGGCGGGACAAGCGTGGGGAAATTCGCAGTCAATATAGCGGAAGATATCGTACGGTGAGCCATCCCACACCAATTGCGGCTGCAGAAACGCGCAGCGATTCGACAAGAACGTGCTGAGACATATCTTCCAGGCCCAGTCTCAAGGATAACAGAATCGCAGTCGTGTGCTCTGCGCGAAGTACAGGCAGGAAGGTCGAGGGCACAACAAGTCGGTAGGCTGAAGCTGATTTGCTGTACCCCTCCATTCCCCCTTCGCTCGCGAGGCTGACAGAAAACATGCGCACAGCTTGCTGGAGATCTACGGCGTCCTCGCAACCGTCAATGCCCTCAAGGACCCCGAGTCAGTCCATTACGACAGCTTGGTCGCAGAATACGAACGATTGGTGCACATCATCTGCGAAGACCATGTCTCTGCCGCCCAATCCCATATTCAGGACGAGAGCATACGAACGCGTCTCACGAACGAGATACAAGATGAATGCACCGAGCTTATAGACTACCGAGTCGCCGCCGAGAGATGGCATTTGGAGATTGATTCGCGGTCGAAGGATCGCATTGTGAGCTTCGGTGAAAAGCTCAGTTGTAGATTTGTTGCTGCATTGCTCAAAGACAGGGTTAGTGTGGAGATCTGCATTCGGAGGCAGTGAAGAGCTAACGTGGCCAAGGGAGTTGACTCTGAATTCATCGATCTCTCAGATGTTGTTCACTTCAAGACAACCAGAGGGCTGGACCCAGAGTTTTATAAGGAAATGTCTCAAGCGCTGAGAGAAAAGGTCTTAGCTTGTGAGGATAGAGTACCGGTCATTACGGGCTATTTTGGCACGTTACCAGGTGGTTTGATGGATGGTGAGATCGGAAGAGGCTATACGGACCTATGCGCTGCTCTGGTGGCGGTCGGTGTAAAGGCGGAAGAACTTCAAGTCTGGAAGGAGGTCGACGGCATCTTCACAGCAGATCCGACAAAGGTACCTACGGCTCGGCTACTTCCTACCATTACCCCCTCGGAGGCGGCGGAGTTGACCTTCTACGGCTCTGAAGTTATTCATCACTTGACTATGGATCAAGTCATCCACGCGACCCCTCCTATAAAGATTCGGATAAAAAACGTCAAGAATCCTCAAGGCAACGGTACTATCGTCCTGCCCGATCCAAAACTCGAGTCCGGTCAACTTATGCACCCAAGAAGTACAAGCGCCTTGAGTCTACGGAAGACACCAAAACGGCCAACGGCTGTCACCATCAAGGACAAAATTTCTGTGATTAATGTCCACTCAAATAAGCGGTCCATTTCTCATGGCTTCTTTGCAAAGGTGTTCTCCATCCTGGACAAAAGACAGCTCTCAGTGGACCTCATCTCCACTAGCGAGGTCCATGTTTCTATGGCAATCCACTCAGCCAACATCTCAAGCGATGAGCTTCAAAGAGCAAAATTAGATCTCGAGCAAGTTGGTGACGTTAGCATATTGAACAGCATGGCGATCCTTTCATTGGTCGGAGCAGAAATGAAGAATATGATTGGTATCGCTGGGAGAATGTTTTCTACCCTAGGAGACTATAATGTGAATATCGAGATGATTTCTCAAGGTCAGTACATCCTTCAGCCTACAAATTCTAAAAGCGCCAACTAACACATCTAGGTGCGAGTGAGATAAATATTTCTTGTGTCATAGATGGATACGAGGCTACAAGAGCCATGAATATTTTGCACACGAATCTCTTTACCTTCCTTGAATAGAAGGTTGCATTATACCAGGTTAGGCTCACAAGGACAAACTAAAAAAATAGGTGTCATGGTGCATATGGGTTGTGTATATTTGGCATACAATCATCCTATTCATATCAGCTACTGCTCCAATATGGAAATCGTTCTCCAAGGCAAAACAGGAATGCTAGCATGATAACGTCTCACCGTCCCAGATGCTATTGTGATATTGACCGATCTTCTCTTTGGGAGCCGCGGCGGTTTCCTCGAAAGACGTGCTCCAGCTAAGTTTATATCTCACAATCTATAAGCGAGAAGTCTAGGTACTTTACGAGCCAAGTGTATGACAGAGTTTTCTGTGCCATTGTATCTGCGAGTTTGGTCATTCTGTAGGCACATTTCCAGCTGTCAGGTTAACGGTACTATGCGACGTCTACCTGTCTTGCCAGCAGCTTCCGCAAGTTCAACTCTTCATAACTTCTGTAACATGTACGCTGCACTGAACACTTGCGTAGAGAATCGCAGATGTTTCGGGTGGCTGCTCTCACCTTTCAGAGCTAGAATATGAAGCTTAAAGGTGCTTGATAAGAGATTTCCAATTCAGGCCGAAGTCTTGCGACTAGCTACTTTGAACCGTGTTCACTGAGGCTAGTATGAGGAGAGATCTTACTGAGGCCGATTTCTATTCTGGATGCAAGGTTTGCAACCCTACTAGAAAAGGGTATCGGTGTTTGAAATGGGAGTTGCTCTGATTAGATCCCAATTGATTTCCTCCTCTTGCTTTACACGTGCCTGCTTACGAGTATATGGCGGTCGAGCGCAGTGATCAGCTTGATAGCTGAAGGAGCAATAAATCAGGAAGGGATGGTCTAGACCGGGGCTTGGGGACTTTATCGTAGCTACCGGGTACGTACATGGCAACATGGGACCATTTTGTACAATGGCTACGCGCCGCCTCCAGTCGTTGTCAAATTGGTGGGGAGTGCCCACGGTTGCAATCCTTAGTTCAGCACAACACGTCCACGTCGGGCAGCGGCAGCTTAATGCCATTGCAGGCATCGTGTATCTCCTACCGTGGACCTTGAAATTGAGATTGATCGTCTGTGTGATGCAATCGTCAGGCAGGGAGTCGATCACTAACATGATAGTGACCGTGCCCATGGGTTTCTCAGCTCTGATAATTCAGGGCTGTCTCGTGTGTTGCGTTACATACGAGGGAAAGTTGTACATGATGTTCGAGGTAGATGCTTTGGTGCCCCGTTTTTGTGTTTTGTACAACGATTGTATGTAGCTTTATCGAGCATGATAGTTGACGATTGGATCACCGGCCCACCTAGAAACCTCCCAGGGAACAGCAGGATCATAGGATCCTTCGCTGCAACATGGTCTGCAGTTGAGGCAAAGGCTGTGGACGTTACGGAGCCGTTGGACTGGGCCGACTATAACTGGCTCATGATGTACAGCTACTGGATCTACGGGCTATGGTTAAAGCGAATGAGACACTCCGCCTGTAGGGTCCAGTGCCTAGCATGAGACTGCGAGGCAGCAGATGGAGACTTTTGTAGACGACACTCCTGCTCCGATCAGACTGTCGGATCCAAGAAACTGGGGTTACAATGGCGTTCCCGCAAAGAGTTCCAGAGGAACGGTGCCGAAGCAACGTGGCTACCAAGACACGCAGAGTAAAGGATAAATGAGGATCGATCATACAAGACATCGATCTCCAGCTCCAGCCGTGAACAAGTGCCAGGATGTGGATGTGTTCCTCCGAATTGGAACGCTACAGTGACCGTAGGCAGGGAGCGGGAAATGGCGAGAGATAACGTCGACGTCGGCACTGGCCGAGGGCTGCGCCGGCATCTTCTTTGCTCACCCAACAGTCCAACTCGACTTGCTGTATTTCGAGACCCAGCAGGGCAGCACAAACATCCGTACGGCGAGGATCGGTGCACAGGAGCACCGTGACCGTGGTCTGGCGGGTCGAATCGCCAGGTGCGGTGTGTGTTTAGGGCAGGAGAATAAGGAGAATCTGGCGGCTAAGAAACGGTGCCTCCTCAAGTTCTTATCATGCTCCTGCGTTGCCAATGGCGGAGCCCGGCGCCCCTTCCTCATCCTCGCCCTCTCCCTCGCCCTCACTCTCACCCTCGTCTGCGGCTTCTCCTGCATGTCCTGTACAAGTGGGGGACAAGGGCCTCCTTCAGCTTCTCGCTCTGGTCTGGTAACCTTAAGCTGTTGGGTGCCAGTGGCGGTCCGACTGGTGGTGTCCTCCGGTGTGTATCATTGTGCTTCGCGCCCCGTCTGCGCCGCGTCTTGTGCTGGACAGGAAGAGCGGTTGCTGGAGCTCATCATGCCAAGCTGACTGAGACATTCCACAGTAACTGCGTGTGCCAACAAAGTCGCTTCTCCTGTCTAGCACGAGGCTGTGTATCTTGTGTGTCCAAACTTCGAAGATCCCCCTGTCCGATAGGCGGCTTATGCATGCCGGGTTGGACGTACAGAGGACAAACCAGCTGCAAGAGCGCTGATCTCGGCGAATGGCAGGCTCTATACTATGCTTTATAGTATATCTGCTGCACAGGAGAAGTATGTTCCTGCTTTGAGATTTGGGCCCGGATGTGCCAGGACATTTACAAGTACATCTTCTCGAGTCCCGTGTGCATATGTAGCTTTCATCTACCTACACTTTTGCATCTCTTAGCTTGCGCCACGACCCACGGCTGCCGAGTGGCTTGATAGGCACATGCTATTCGTATGTCATACCGTCTGGCTTGATACGCTCATGCTCATATGTTGTCCCCCTCGTTCCCAACCAGCTAGCTTGGCCCGTTGAGATGTTAGGGCGCCATATCGTCCAGAGCAACACACTAGTCTCTGATCTCTGTGCTCTGTAGATCTCTTATTAGGGCATCGTGTCCTCCCGAGTTATTCTCCTCTAGCTAGCTGAGTATTTCTTTTCATGTCAAGGACCGGCGTGGCAAAGGCCAGCCGTATTCTAGTATGTATAGACGGTTCGGAAGGGGCCGCGCAACTCCAGTTGTTTCTTGAAAGCCGCCTGAGGGTAGCTTCCGGATTATACATAATTGACTTGAGCGTGAATTTTGGAAAGGTCTCTGCACAAACACCCGATGGGCACGAACTCAACGAGAAGGCTCCCCGCACGTTTTCTTTGATCCTACCAATTCAACCATCCTGCTAGAGGATAGTGGACGGCTTTTGTACACCATACGCACTTCAAGTCGTCAAAGGAACAATAACGGGCCATGGGCTGGGTATGACCCCTTTCCCACTTTACTTGACTTCAAACTGAAGGCGGATACAGGTTGAGAATACGAATCTTAGGGTGGCTAGGAGTATAGCCGGGCGCCGGTTCAGGCTTGAATTTTCTGGGCATACGCGCGAGAGAAAGGGCTCAAGGTTTCTGACCGAAGTTAGGGCTGGGCTCGCAACATTCTTTGCAATGGCATATATCATATCTGTTAATGCATCGATAACAGCTGGTAAGATTTCTTCTGTTGAATAGACTATGTATCTGCTGATGACCTTCAGCAACCGGAGGAACTTGCAAGTGTAGGCCGAGTCCAGGGTTCGATGATCCATATTGTTTGAATACGAGCAATCCATCATATTCTGATTACGACCAATGCGTACAAGAGGTCAAGCGGGACCTAGTCACTGCCACGGCGGCTATCGCAGGGCTCTCGAGCTTCAGTATGGGACTTTTCGCGAACATGCCTATTGCTTTGGCACCTGGAATGGGGCTCAATGCCTACTTCGCCAACCAGGTAGTAGGAACTCATGGTCAAGGAGTGGTCTCTTATCGACTCGCATTGACTGCGATATTCGTTGAGGGCTTGATCTTTGTTATCCTGTCTATCTTAGGAATTCGACAATGTCTAGCAAAAGCTATTCCGCGGAGCCTGAAGATTGCAAGCGGTGCAGGAATTGGACTATATTTAGCCCTCATTGGCCTGACATATAGTGCTGGAATAGGTGCGATTACTGGGGGTGTTGATGAGCCGTTGCAATTGGCCGGATGTGTCCCAGACCTTCGAGGTCCGAATGGCGTTTGTACTTCAGGGCGAATGCGTAGTCCGACCATGTGGCTCGGGATCTTCTGTGGTGGGATTTTTACATCCTTCTTGATGATGTACCGGGTCAAAGGCGCTATTATCGCGGGGATTTTGTTGGTGTCATTCATCTCTTGGCCACGGAATACCTCTGTTACTAACTTCCCACATAATGATATCGGTGACTACAATTACGACTTCTTCAAGCATGTCGTTACGTTTCACCCAATAAGAAAGGTTCTTGCCGTACAAGACTGGAACATTGGAGGCACGCAGGGCGGCCAGTTTGCTTTGGCTTTGATTACGTTTCTATACGTCGATATACTAGACGCCACCGGCACCCTCTATTCGATGGCACGATTCTGCGGGGTATTCGATGAAGAGGCCCAAGATTTTGAAGGGAGTACAGTGGCGTACATTGTTGACGCTACGAGCATCTCGATTGGAGCATTGTTCGGCTGCCCGCCTGTCACGGCATTCGTCGAGTCTGGGGCTGGAATATCGGAAGGCGGAGCTACGGGAATCACTGCCTGCATTACAGGCCTCTGCTTCTTGATATCTCTGTTCTTCGCACCTGTCTTTGCAAGTATACCTTCTTGGGCAACAGGTTGCACCTTAATTCTGGTCGGCGCCATGATGACGAGAGCGTGTACCGAGATCAATTGGCGCTACATTGGTGACTCGGTCCCGGCTTTTCTCACAATGGCAATCATGCCCTTCACTTACTCCATTGCCTACGGACTCATCTCCGGAATTGTCACCTACATCATCCTTAACAGCGGGGCATGGATTCTGGCCAAAGCATCTCAGGGTCGACTTATACCACCCAATTATGAACAGAAGGATCACTGGACTTGTGATATGAGGACATGCCTAGTACCTGACTGGATGAGACGTTTGTATAGCGGGAAAAGAAGCTTCTGGAGAGATTCTAGTGAATGGAATCTGGATGCCGAAGAGTTGAACAGTCACAAATCCTCTGCCGTAGCTCAGAACCTAAGGCAAAGCGACATCAGCCAGATCCAGGGCCACAGCAGGGGTTTCGGGGAATCTGTGTCTCCTGTACCGGAGGCAATAGTTGATCTTGTGCGGGAAAGTGAGTCGCCCAACATTAGATGGGGGGCTTACAATGTCGGTGAATCTGGAATATCAAGGAGCTGATGTTTTGCGCGAATTGTTTGTGGAGTAAGGATTAGAAAATAAGGATGGGCGGATAGAAAGGGGCGCTGGTTTATGTATGATGGGAGAATGCATATTGAACGTCGAATGAGCGTGCTTGATTGGGGAACGTGTATCTCCTATCTGCCTTGGATGATCAAGGAGGTTCTCGACATTTCTGCTTCGATCATTGAGGTGTGAGATCGCTTCTTGGGATCATTGAAAGAATCCTGGATTCCCTCAACTCGGCAATGCAGATGCTTCCGCAGACAAGCTGCATGCCAATCGCAAGGTCTTGATTTGTGGGAAAGAGAAGATCTGCAAATGCGGTATTTAAATCGATTTGAGAAGTTGAGCTTAGAATGCTCAGGGGACATTATGAACATTTGAATCATACCTCATCTAATCAAGGCCAGGCCATCCTCAAGATATTGCTGGATATAGTTCACCACGACAGTAAGAGAGAAGCACTTCCACTCAGGACTTATCCATAATATATTACTAGAAGTGGCAGGTCCCACAGTCTTTCATATCAGCTGTGTCTTCAAAGCCTGATTCCACCATCGATCGAACTGTCTTGACGGTGCGGTGAAGTATTCGGGTCTCAGAACCATCTCTAAATCAGGCGGAAAATCGTGCCAGATTTGCACGTGTCAGAACGGTGCAGATATCCGTACTCACTTGCCAGCACATCATTCAAAACAATTACTAACATGCCTCATCTCTACTCCCTCCCAGTAATCATACGTTTCATCCCGAACTTCCCCGAAGCCCAAGCAGGCTGGATCGGCTGAATGGGCTTGACAAGGAAGGCGACTCGACCGAAACAAGCAGATATGCAGTGAAGGGACGGCACGGCCATGCTGTGCTCGTTACCACGCGGTTGGAAAGCCTGGCAATACCTTGGTGGTGTTCAGTGGTGCTTCTCGTGCAGCGTGCATGGGCGTGTGTGCGGCTAGGGGATGCAGCAAACCCGCGCGATGCAACAATGATGCAGTACAGGTAGAACAACAAGAGATAGCTGTATGACGTGTGGCTGGAGATCTGCTTGATCATCCGAACTCGCTCCCTCGATAGGTCGGCCGGCAAGGAAGGTTGAGATAGCAAACACATCGACCGAAGACATGTACAGTACAGTAGGCCAGCAAGTCCTCTGGACGTTGAGCACAAGGCAGGGGAACGGATTATCGGCACCACCTGCGTCACCGCCATATTGCAGAAGTACTGTACTGTACAAGTACAGTCGTTTTGCAGGACTGGGGATGGAGCAAGACGCAGAGCAAGATGCAGATCATGGTTAACGGCCGGCAGGGAGCAATTCTGATATTGAAAGATCCCGAGACTTGACTGATATCGTGATCTACCCCTGTAAAACAAGAGCAATCTAAGCCCGAAAGTGATAGGGCTGAATGGTGAACTTGTGGCATGGGGAACTAGTTCTATGTTCTATGGGGTAGAGGCTGGTACGGAAAGGAGAGCACCTGTTCTAAGAAGTCCAAACTCACAAGTACATATACACCACGTGTAATGTTGAGTCTCATTAGTGCTTCCACGGAGACGGGGCCACCAGGGCGAGGATTTGGAAAACATCCGTCTGTCACCATCAGTAGTATCCCATACGGCTCTTTAGGTTCTCGTGGGACTGCTGAATGCCTTCCCTGCCCCGCCTTCTAGCCTTGGCCATATGTACTTGATGGTAACTCACCGCCGGATAGCATGCCTTCAGGAGCGCCCGGGGTTAGGGCTCTACGCCGGAAAGCGGACTTGAAATGTATATAATTAGTATAAACCAATCTCCTAGACACTTGACCAGGCAGGCAGGTAGGAAGGAACAGAGCAATGTATCGATGGGTGCTTGTCTGGTGAGCGTCGAACCACACCACAGAGCGAGGAGAGCAGCAAAACCATGAAGCTTTAGAGCTGACGGTTCACCTCCTGTCCTGTGTCTCCAATGATTCCAAACTTAAAGTTGCTGCACCAAGCTATAAGCTTGCTGCATTTGGAGTACGAAGCTGCGAAGGCACTGTATAGTACGGACAGTACTGTCCGGGTATAGATTGATAAGCAGCGCCACGACACCATCTGCGCAGTGCAGTCTTGATGACCTGGGAATTCTTGTCCAACCCCGCGGCGGATGACGACTTGATGATGGATAGAAGAATGCCCGCGCTGTGGCGTTTCGCGTTTGGCCCCTTTTTGATGGATCTCTGTCAGAGACCCAGTCCAGTCGACTCTCCCAAATGATGGACCTGGACCTGTATGTGCAATTTGCTGCCAACGCCAGAAGAAATTTTCTTCAGGCCGAGGTCGAGGTCGAGGTCGAGCCCACCGACGAGCCGGCGTTCGCTTCACCCAGGCCCATCTTCTCCACTACCATAACACAGCGCAGCACAGCATACTGGTGACTCTGGGATAATTTGAAGGAGAGAAGACAGAACAGTCAGTACTGTCTGTCGGGACTTTACGAGGACTAGGCCTAGATCGTGCAATGACTCGGTACGAGATCCGTGGCGTGATTCGAGTGTAAGTATGAATGCAGGTGTGGCTATTACCTAGTGATATTCTCTGTAGTACAGTACGGTACGGTACAGCACGGTACGGCATGGTGTGTGTGGCCATCTCAATATCCGTAGTCTAGGCCAGCGTCTCTCCACTTCAGATCTCTCCTCTCCTCCGTGCAAGCATTGCATTGCATGGCATCGCATTCTGCGAGCCTGGCCTGCTCCTGCGTCGGCACTAGACAAGAAGCTGACACATATTGCGAAGACTGGTGGGCGTCTGCAGGTGGTTGTCTCTCTGAGACCGAAGACAAGACAAGACATGAGATGACATGATATGTACAGTACGTACAGTACGTACATTTACTGTGCTCGAGCTGCAAGCAGCAGCAGCAGCAGGCAGCGCCAGCCAGCCCTGCATTTGTGTGCACCGCTTCCGCCTCTGGCTCCGCATGCACCAACCAACTCAGACAGGAGACTAGGCACTTGTGGCATGAGTTGCAGTTAAATCCCTCATACAGAGAGGGAGGCGAGCGAGCGAGCGAGTGAGTAAGTGAGTGAGTGAGTGAGTGAGTGAGACTGTGGTACTGCGGTGGGCCGCCAGTAGGGCGTTGAGGTTAGTAAGACGAACTGATCCGACGATCGAGAGGACCGGTCTTCTGGAGGCAATGTAGGAAAACTAGGAATACGGCCCATATTGGTTCCAGCATGGTGGTTTGTGTAGATGCTGACGCTGTTGCTATTGCTGTTGCTATTGCTGTTACTGTAACGCCCTCTGGGCTGGGTTGCTGCGACCCCGCGGTGGCCTACCGGTAGAACTCCAATGATTATTATATACTGTACGGTACGGTACAGTACAATCCAAGAGGCGTATAATATGATACAATCAATCTAATTACAGTACAGCACACTACAGCACACTACAGCAAAGCAAAGCAAAGCACAGCACCCCCGTCTGGTCTAGTCCCTCTTTTTCTCTTTGTATCTTCTTCTCTCTCTCTCTCTCTCTCTCTCTACCGTGCCCGTGCCCGTGCCCGTACCCTCTTCCTCTAGTCGCCCACCGCAGGCGAAAAAAGAATGCACTGCACCGGTCCACCACCACCGCTTCCACCACCACTTTGCTTGTCCCGCAGGGCTGCGCAGGGCCCGGCAGACCACCACATCACAGTCGACATTTTAAAGCTAAAGGGGAATCCCACATTCGCGACTTGTCGACTCCTCCCCTTCGAACCGTAGCTCTCTCATCCGTCATCACCCACGGCATACATCCAGACAGACCGACAGACCGACAGACGGACCAGGAGACAGGCATACCGGCCACAGCGCTGCCCCAGACTCCAGCGCCCTCCCGCGCGCAAAGACGACCAGCGCTGGGAGAGACAGCGGAGAAAAAGAAAAGCGCTCTTGAAGAACCTCAGCCCGGAGCCCTCGACGTAGAGTGACGAACGGGCTTTGCCCGACCGCCAAGGCGCGGGATATCTGTCTGTCTGCACTGCATAACCTTACCATCCACGCCCACGCCCACGCTCCCAGCGCGCAGCTCACACCTCACAGCATCCACGCCTTGCTGCTGCTGCCGCTGCAGTGCAGCACTCCAGCGTTCCAGCGTTCCAGCGTTCCAGCACTCCCCAAGTCGAATCACGATGTCGACAGTGACCGCCCCGCGCGAGGCCGTCATTGCTGAAGCAAAGCGTCCGTCCCCCCCAGCATCGTCTGCGTCATCTGCCGTGGGCTCTGTGTCTGCGGGCTCGCCTGAGTCGCGCCCCGGTCAGAATGGCCTCACGGTCCCCAGCCTGGAGGGCCTGGTCAGCACAAATGGGAGTGCTGCGCCACCCGGCGCACAACAAAAGCCTGCTGCTGGCCCGTCCGCTGAGAAAACGTCCATGACAAAACGTCTCACTCGAATGTTCTCTACGAAAGACGCTACGCGATCCGACTCCAGCATAAATCTCCAACCTGCGAACGGCACATCCAAAATCGAATCGACGTCTACGACATCCCAAACCTCTCCCAAACCCACTCCGCCGACTCGAAGTTCTTCTACCGACCAAGGCGCCAAAGCCGAAAAGCCAACCACGGCGCCATTAAAGGAAAAGAAGGGCGCGACCCATGTCTCCAATAGATATGTCGCCAACTCGGAGCTGCAGGGGGGCCATGAACATCATCTCAAGAGCGCAAAGAGGCAGGAGAAGCTGACTGACATGTTTCGAAATGTCATCAGCGGTAGACAGAGAACCGCCGACCACACTCACGAAGGGGAGGGTTTGTCTCTGATGTCGGGTTGGGTTGACCAGCTGAAGACGGAACGGGACAGTCTCGCATCTGACAAGAAAGGCGGTCCGAATGCCTCGGCTACCTTGGTTGAGAAATATGGCAAATGTCAGGAAATCGTTGGCCGCGGAGCGTTTGGAATTGTTCGGATCTCCCACAAGCGCGTCGAAGGATCTGGAGAGCAGCTCTACGCCGTCAAAGAATTCCGTCGCAAGCCTGATGAGAACGAAAAGAGATACAGCAAGCGCCTCACGTCCGAATTCTGCATATCTTCCTCGTTAAGACACCCCAACGTCATTCACACACTGGACCTTCTTAAGGATTCCAAAGGCGACTACTGCGAGGTAATGGAATTTTGTGCAGGTGGTGATCTCTACACGCTTGTCCTTGCGGCTGGAAAGCTCGAAGTTGGCGAAGCAGACTGCTACTTCAAGCAGATGATGCGTGGAGTCGAATATATGCACGAAATGGGCGTAGCTCACCGAGATCTCAAGCCCGAAAACCTTCTTCTCACAACTCACGGCTCTCTTAAGATCACCGACTTTGGCAACGGCGAGTGTTTCCGCATGGCTTGGGAATCAGATGCTCACATGGTGTCGGGACTTTGTGGCTCGGCGCCGTATATTGCGCCGGAAGAGTACGTTGATAAAGAATTCGATGCTAGAGCTGTTGATGTCTGGGCTACTGGAGTCATCTATATGGCCATGCGGACAGGGCGCCACCTGTGGCGAGTAGCCAGGAAAGAGGAAGATGAGTTCTACGAGAGATATTTACAAGGCAGGCGAGATGAGGAAGGTTACGGTCCTATTGAATCACTACATCGGGTAAGGCTTCTCCCCCCCC